>MJUU01072569.1:76632-119745 GCA_002080025.1 Modiolus philippinarum
TGCTGAGGTTTGTTAGTCCAGAAATCTTCCTTAAAGTCTGTCAATGCTAAGGTTTGTTAGTCCAGAAATCTTTCTTCAAGCCTGTCAATGCTGAGGTTTGTTAGTCCAGAAATCTTTCTTCAAGCCTGTCAATGCTGAGGTTTGTTAGTCTAGAAATCTTCCTTCAAGCCTGTCAATGCTGAGGTTTGTTAGTTCAGAAATCTTCCTTAAAGTTTGTCAATGCTGAGGTTTGTTAGTCCAGAAATCTTCCTTAAAGTCTGTCAATGCTAAAGTTTGTTAGTCCAGAAATCTTCCTTCAAGCCTGTCAATGCTGAGGTTTGTTAGTCCAGAAATCTTCATTCAAGCCTGTCAATGCTAAGGTTTGTTAGTCCAGAAATCTTCTTTCAAGCCTGTCAATGCTAAGGTTTGTTAGTCCAGAAATCTTCCTTCAAGCCTGTCAATACTGAGGTTTGTTAGTCCAGAAATCTTTCTTCATGTCTGTCAATGCTAAGGTTTGTTAGTCCAGAAATCTTCCTTCAAGCCTGTCAATGCTAAGGTTTGTTCGTCCAGAAATCTTCCTTCAAGTCTGTCAATGCTGAGGTTTGTTAGTCCAGGAATCTTCCTTCATGCTGTCAATGCTGAGGTTTGTTAGTCCAGAAATCTTTCTTCAAGTCTGTCAATGCTGAGGTTTGTTGGTCCGGAAATCTTCCTTCATGCTGTCAATGCTGAGGTTTGTTAGTCCAGAAATCATCCTTAAAGTTTGTCAATGCTAAGGTTTGTTAGTTCAAAAATCTTCCTTAAAGTTTGTCAATGCTAAGGTTTGTTAGTCCAGAAATCTTCCTTCAAGTCTGGCAATGCTGAAGTTTTTTAGTCCAGAAATCTTCCATCAAGCTGTCAATGCTAAGGTTTGTTAGTCCAGAAATCTTCCTTCAAGCCTGTCAATACTGAGGTTTGTTAGTCCAGAAATCTTTCTTCATGTCTGTCAATGCTAAGGTTTGTTAGTCCAGAAATCTTCCTTCAAGCCTGTCAATGCTAAGGTTTGTTCGTCCAGAAATCTTCCTTCAAGTCTGTCAATGCTGAGGTTTGTTAGTCCAGGAATCTTCCTTCAAGTCTGTCAATGCTGAGGTTTGTTAGTCCGGAAATCTTCCTTCATGCTGTCAATGCTGAGGTTTGTTAGTCCAGAAATCATCCTAAAAGTTTGTCAATTCTAAGGTTTGTTAGTCCAGAAATCTTCCTTCAAGTCTGTCAATGCTGAGGTTTGTTAGTCCAGAAATCTTCCTTCAAGTCTGTCAATGCTAAGGTTTGTTAGTCCAGAAATCTTCCTTCAAGTCTGTCAATGCTGAGGTTTGTTAGTTAAAAAATCTTCCTTAAAGTTTGTCATTGCTAAGGTTTGTTAGTCCAGAAATCTTCCTTCAAGTCTGGCAATGCTGAAGTTTGTTAGTCCAGAAATCTTCCATCAAGCTGTCAATGCTGAGGTTTGTTAGTCCAGAAATCTTCCTTCAGGCCTGTCAATGCTGAAGTTTGTTAGTCCAAAAATCTTCCTTAAAGTCTGTCAATGCTGAGGTTTGTTAGTCCAGAAATCTTCCTTCAAGTCTGTCAATGCTGAGGTTTGTTAGTCCAGAAATCTTTCTTCAAGCCTGTCAACCTTCAAGCTGTCAATAATGAGGTTTGTTAGTCCAGAAATCTTCCTTCAAGTCTGTCAATGCTGAGGTTTGTTAGTCCAGAAATCTTCCTTCAAGTCTGTCAATGCTAAGGTTTGTTAGTCCAGAAATCTTCCTTCAAGTCTGTTAATGCTGAGGTTTTTTAGTCCAGAATTCTTCCTTCAAGTCTGTCAATGCTGAGGTGTGTTATTCCAGGAGTTCTATGTGAAACAAGGAAAAGATGTTAGCAGGGACAATACATACAACAGCAAAGGAATACCGAAGCAAATATGAGGAAAGAGAGAATTCACCTAAGACAAAGTAGGAAATCCTCTAGGTTGTAAGAATGTTCACCTGATGTCAAAGGCAAAAAACTGTAGACTTCAGATGCAGTTGAAAGACTGGAGTTCTTTTTGGTTGTGTTGTTAGCAAATTTATAATTATTACATAAAAAATGACTGTCAGTGCATGAAATACATTTGTTCGACTGTCAGTGCATAAAATACATTTGTTCTAATGTAAAAACTTTTTAATAAGTGTTTTACTGCATACCGGTAGGTTGTAAGATTTTTAAGAGTACTGGTAAAATCACACTAAATGCCAATTAAGTCATAAATTATACCACATTTTAATAGAGAGGGTATGTACTGGACTGGTAAAATACATATTAAGTCTAGATTCAGTCTTGGAATTATAACCTGATAGAGAGAATTCACCTTGTCTGTCTCTCTGTTCATCTATTCATTCTTTTGTCATCAATTTATTTCTGTCATATTTTGCTCTACTTCTACTGGAGCAATATATCATTACTCTTTACATGGTTACTTGTATAGAACATTCTATTGTCAGTCCTGTCAGACATGTACCGGTACTTCCTTTTTCTGAGATATGGATTTAGTAACAAGGTTAAGTGCAATATTAATTTTCATCCAACATTTCTAACCTTCTAGTGGTAGAATTAATTTCAAACTTGATATGCAGTCTCTATAGGAATAGTAGTACAGAACCTTCTAATATCAAGTGGGAGTATCCGTGAAACTGCCAGATGCACCTTTTTTGTTTTCCATGCATACATGAACAAGTAAATGAATGTACATTGGACAGCAATAAATTAGAAATGCCATAGACTTCACTGGACTACATTTGTGGTTACTAATAACATGTACTCAGTATCAACATGTATCGAAAACAATACACTTGTCTCCAATGGCAACTGTTCTGTCTGATTTCTGTGTTTTGTTGCGTGAGTTTTTCCTGGTTTTTTACATAAAATTCCTGTTTTTACCTGCGTCACCAACAGTGACAGCAGATCTACGAGCCGCTCGACTCCGTCCGTCAGTCCGTCCGTCCGTCTGTCAGTCCGTCCGTCCGTCCGTCCGTCCGTCACGCTTTGGGGGTACCAAGTTTGTGTAATCTGAAACTCCGACACCTTTTACCTGATGCTTTTGAAACTTTGCACAGTTGTTCTGAACACATTGAAGATGTGCACCTACCCTTTTGGTGAGATTTGGATAAAAATTGTCGAATTTATCCATTGTTGAACTTAGTCATTTTTTCATTAAATTCATTAAATTTTAACATTACAGTACTGAGTTTGTGTAATCTGAAACTCTGACTCCTTATATCTGGTGTTTTGAAACTTTACACAGTTGTTCTTGGCACATTGAAGATGTGCACCTCCCTTTTTGGGCAGATTTGGAAAAAAAATGTTGAATTTATGCATTGTTGAACTTAGTCATTTTTCAGCATATTTTAACATTACAGTGCCTGGTTTGTGTAATCTGAAAGATTAACATTTCTGACTAAATACCTTTGGAAGTTTTTACTGTTGTTTGAACACATTGGTGATGTGAACCTCCCCTTTAGGCCAGTTTTGATTTAAAAAAATGTCAAATTTATCTATTATTGAACTTGTACTTTATTCTATCATATTATATCATCATGGTAATCAATTTTTGTCCAGAGACGTTGCAGAGTTTTGAACGCATTGACCATGGGCAGCTATTCTTGAATTTTTGCATTGCTTTCATATGTTTTCTCATAAAGATCCAAAGTATACGTTTATTTGAATTTCACCTTTGCTGACGTGATATGGACTATTTTCATTTTATGCTTTGTTCAACTTTGTACATTTAGTTTTGTTTTTTTTTCTTTTTTTTTGTCTATTACAGTAAAAGGGCATCTTCGCTAGCCAAGGATTCCGATCAGCTTCTCTCCTCTTCACCCTTGGCGGATTGAGCCACAATTTGTGAAAAAAAAGTTTCAAATTATCTCCCTTTAAAGTAAGAATTTCAGTATGATTTATTGTAATAATAAATGATTAGTTATTGCATCTAATAATACAACAATTCACAATATATTTGACTTCAAGGAAATAACCCTTCAAAAGTAAAGAAAGATAATTAAATCATGGAAATTTTGCAAAATACCGTATAGCGGGTTATTTTTACAGGTGTAAAATTTGGCAGTTTTAAAGAGAAAATGTATACTAAAAATTTTGGT
Organism: Modiolus philippinarum; assembly: GCA_002080025.1. NCBI lineage: Eukaryota > Metazoa > Mollusca > Bivalvia > Mytilida > Modiolidae > Modiolus > Modiolus philippinarum. Next base: position 80,754 of record MJUU01072569.1, read on the forward strand.
GGTTTTTATTTTCGCGATTACGTACAATACATAATAAAATATTTCCCTTGTTACTAAAAAGGAGTGAGTTTTGGTTTATAATAAGTGTTGATCAACATAAAATATTCAAGAAAAGAATAATAATTATCTTTTGATTTTAATTATTTGCCATTAATTAATTACATGTATTTAGTAAATTCTATGTAATTTTTATTAATATCTGCATTTACAGTAATTTTAAATATTTGTCACCTACACAGCTTAACCTGAATACAAACTTTACATATGCACAATGCATAGCCGTCATGATAAATATTAATTTCCAAAGGTAATAATGATAAAAAAAATTATAAATTTCATAGACTTGTTTAAATATATAAACTGTAGAATAAAATTTGGTGATTTAAGCTGGACCGCTAAAATACGCCAAAATTAGCACCCCGCGAAATTAACCCGCTATACGGTAGAAAAATCAGTAAACGCCATATTTTAAGTTTTATTGTTTTGATATATATTCAAAATATGAATGTAAGTTAATTAATTGGCTGCAGTGAAGGTTAACTGCAACCAATCAAAGGAGTGGCTTTGAGACTACAGAAATCCGGCTTGATCTGCCAAGGGTGAAGATGAGAGGAGTGGATCGTAACCCTTGGCTAGCGAAGATGGTAATCGGGTTGAACTTAATATAATCTCAATAATAACTTGCATTTGAAGAATTTTTGGTAATAAGGTAAATGAATACTTGTTTGAATAGGTAAACCTATACATGATATTCTGTTAGATTGAAAAAAAAAATGTCCTCGTCAAGTAAACAACTGTCGTTTTGAAATGAAAAAAAAAATAATCCGCATCTGAAATCTCAGTTTTTTAGTAGAAAATCTATATTATAAAAAACATAACTAATTGACTATCATGAATATCAATAAAAATGTCACCCGTGTCGATCAACGCAGTGGATTAAACAAAGTTCCGCAACTTGTTTAATCCTTCTGCCTTGTTCGGCACTCTTGACATTTTTATTGATATTCAAGACAGTCAATTAGTTATGCTCTAATTATTGTATCACCTTTTTGTTGTTTTATCTGAGAAATATTCAATTCTCATGTTTGTTCCATTAATTTTGATTGGTAACTTCCAAACTTTCAGATAGTAAAATTCAATGTTTTATGGGTGGAAGCAATAGCAATGTCATTATGCATACATCTGGTTATTCTAGAAATTTATTTTTAAGTATTTTCAGGGTTAGCATTAGAATGGATATCATGGTTTTGTATTTTATTATCTTCAGGGGTAAATCTAAGATTTTACTGTAGCAAATATATTTTCCAGTTCTGATGGCACATCAACAGAAAATTCATTTTGCAACAGTGAAATCTATGATTTACTGTCTCAGATACTAAAATAAAGTGTGGTTATCTTGCTAATTGATAAGAATTGGTTTTATATGAAAAAGAAAGGAAATGGGGTAAATGTCAAGGAGACAACATCCCATATCCAGGTTAAAACGACAAAAAACAAAACATCTAGGGGTCACCATATGGTCTTCAACACAGTGAGGAACCTCACACCATATAGTAAGCCCTAAATGGCCCTGAAAAGGTAAAAAAGTGAATAAATCAATGGAAACAAACCACATCTAATAACCCAAATATCAAGAAACTAAACTATGTATTTCAAAGTAAGAAATCTCTTTTCAGATGGAATTCATAAGAGGAATGGTCGTCTTGGTAACAGATAAAATGAAAACAGACTTACAAGATATAATGAATGATGAACATATATTTTCACATCTGATCGATGAAGTGATATTATTTGACAGAGAACTTCACGGTAACCATGGTTACCCGCATGTCTTACCGAGTTGTCTTGATGTTCTAACTGCTGGTGAAGCATTTAATGGATGGATTTTAATTGAAGAAAAATGTATGTAAAATAACAAAAATACATGTATGATGTCCTTGAAATATCGTATTATTTAGGCACTTTGTCTGAATTATCATTTGTCTGAATTATCGTGTGTGTGTGTGTGTGTGTGTATGTGTGTGTGTAAAACACCTTCATCGCAGGTTAACAACTAATGAAAGCATTATTTAAAACAACACCCTAAAAAAACATAGGTAATCAAAGATTACAAAGTTTGCTTTGTTATGCCACATGCACACAGCAACCCAATTTTGCCAGGGTGCTGACCTATCATCCCTGATGCATGCATACTTGAACTTGAACTTACTATTAGGTATGAGCAAAGCTTATTGTTGAAGGCCTCATGGTGATGTCAAGATGAAGAACAACAATAAAAGTGTTCTTTTACTTGTTTTACCATGTATTCGTAGAGACTTTGTCTCATGTACATTTACTCCATATCCTTTTATTGTTTATACAAAAATACATGATTCTACGATGTAAAAATACTTAGATCTGAACTCGGATGTAAACTTGAATGTAAATTGATCATGCTGAAAATATAGGTCAAAGTGACCTATTTTGCTTAGATGCTGACCTACCACCTAAGATGCATGCACATGCAAGGTTAGATGGTCCTATCAACTACAGTTTCTTAGGTCTGAACTCAGACGTAAACTTGAATGTAAGTCAATCATGCGGAAAATATAGGTCAAAGTGACCTAATTTTGTATGGATGCTGACCTACCCCAAAAGACGCATGCACATGCAAGGTAAGATGATCCTACCATGTACAGTTACTGAAATATCAAAAATTGAATGAAATACAATCAAGTGGAAAATATAGGTAAAGGAGACCTAATTTTCTCTGAGGCTGTGAGATAGCCCAAGATGCATCTGTATGCAAAGTTTGATGACCCTACCCTTCATAGTTACCAAGATATATTTACTTACATGTGGACACGGACATAGACGTAGACGCAGACGGGGACACCAAGGGTACTCCATGAGGGAACCCTAACCCTAATGAGGGAACTTAAAATGGTTAGTAAAACTGGTTTAACAACTCAGAAGAATTGTGTATGACTGAATTTCAACTCTTCTTTTATAATTTGAATGTGAAAACTCACCAAAACTTGTTCATTATGTTTTAAAATTATCTTGAGTAGCTATTGTATTTTTACTGTATTTGATTGATGTCCATGATATTTTCAGATATTATATTTTTTACTGTAGTTGCCAAAAGTAAGATGGATATAATGTTGTCTTCAGAAACAGCATGGCAGTCACAGTACCAGGGATTGATGGACATGGATGAAGCAAATTTACCTGAGTGTGCCGAGAGTTTTATTACACTTATGTTAACTATAACAGGTAAGACAGTCACAGTACCAGGGACTGATTGATATCGATGAGGCAAATTTACCTGAGTGTGTGGAGAGTTTTATTACACTTATGTTAACTATTACAGATAAAGTCATGTATTGAATTGATAGAAATCAGTGCTTTAATAAGGTCTTGTATGAAATTTATGGACAATCATATTTTAAACAAACTTAATTTTTACAAATTGATTAACTGAAGTAAAATGATTTTTTTGGGGGAATATTCAGTAAGACAAAAGTTCGTGTCCAATTAAGTAAATACTGAGTAGAAGAAAAAGATACCTGGTTGGAATGTAGTAAGTACACTTAGCTAAATGAGCTTTTGAAATACCAATAGGGTCTGTGTCTGGTTAGGATGTTTAAAGTCTATTCCTGCGTCCCACATCAACCATTTTGGTATGCATGATGCATTTTGTGATGACAGCTGTAATTCATGATTATGATGTTGTGTGTGACCTATTTTTTATGCATGAGTGACTTGCATGAGTGACTTGGTGAGGTAGAATGGTTAAAGTGCATTCCTGCTTACTGAAATGTATCCACATCAGTCATATTAGTATGCATTGTGCATCATGGAATGACAGCTGCAATGCATGCTTTGGATACTGCCTGTGATCTTCATTTTGGCTCTTGAATGACTTTGTAAGGAAGAAGGGTTACAGTCCATTCCTTTTACTAACATGATCCATATTTGACAAAACCAATAAGAAACAAAATTTTTTTTATGCCAATCCATTTGTAAAGCTTGTCCTGTGTATTTATTTTGGCAGTTATACATGTACATATGGAAAAATAGAGGCTGTGTAACAATGTTAGCTTAGCTTTCTATGTTTTGAGCTGTTGAACATAGTTGGCAATTCTCATAGACACAATCAGACATATCGAAAACTGCCTGACCAAAGGACAAATCAGGCAAAACTTGAGTTGGTCTTGCATAAATTATCAGCATACAGGACCGAATGTCAGGTAAAAAAATGACTTTTCCTCTATGCGATAAAACTAGGTCCTGTAAATTTATTTTCGGTCTGGCAGCTTTTCCTTATTTGCCTGACCGAATGTCCTTCAAGAACCTCAGGACTTTTCTATTTGTCTGAGACAGGGGAATTTTTTTGTTTGAAGTTTGACATTGCAGTTTTGAAAATGATATTTTACCCATTTCTCCATTTTTTCCAAGACACACAAAAACAAACTGTACCAAAGTATTGAAACCATTTAGAAATAATTATCAAAAAATAAAACACAAAAGCAATGACTATAGTTGTTGACAGACACACATATGAATGGTATAGTTAAACTATGTGTTTTAGAGATCTAAATTTCACCAATTATTATCAGTTAATCACATTTATTGAAATTTTTAGACAGATACAAAAGTTTATCAAACCCAGAGAACCAACTAAAGTTTGTAGACTTACAACTAGAGCTATTGGAGGAGTTCCGGATACGTCTGGTACAAGTGATGGATAAACATGATCCACTCGGTGAACAGTCATGTGCTATATTTAATGCTATTTATTACTTAACAGAGGTGTTGTTAGAGTGGAACAATTCTGCGGTAAGTTTAAGGGAAAATGGATTGTGGAACGGGTGAAGTAGATTTAAGTTATTAACTTGGGATCGTTATATAAGACTTTGCTTTTTTGGGGGGATTTCTTTTGAAATGCCTACAACTTTTATTTTTTATTTTATACTAAAGTATTTTTTTTTGTTCCTTGGCATAATTATAAACAGAATCAAGTATGGAGTGTATGCCTATGAGACAACATGTAACAATGAAGGATATATCTTTGCAAGAGGAATCCTTGAGGGTGGATAAAACAAAATTGAAAAAAAAATAGCAATAATATATAAATTCATCAAATAACTAAGGTTCAGTTGACTTTTGAAAACTTGGAATTTTTATTAGAGAGAAGTTGTACAACTAATCATACATTTGATATTTGGTCTGAATCTTTGGTATGATTAGTTGTACTTCTTCTTTCCTTTTCAAGTCAGTCATTCTTCTACTTCCTGTTTGTGGATAACTCTGATTTTTTATCATGAACACATCTTTTTTTCTTTTCTTTAACAAAAATCTATTCTCTCCTCTATAAATTCTTTCTCAATGAATAATCATATAATAAAATAGATATTGACTTTGGAAGTTGCTACAGATATTTTTGACCTAAGGAACAGTGCACAAGATAACATAAATCAAAGTCCAGATACAAGGCAAAAGCAAGAATACCAGATGACTGAAGACCAAAGACAGTACACACTCACAAAACACTACAAACACTACATATACAACACTCAAAACTGAAGTACTAACAGTGTTAACTCTCAAAAATACAGAGTGACATCAGGTGCTCCAGAAGGGAAAGCATGTCCTGCTCGTATAAAACAGCCACCTGTAAGTCAATAATTGTATAATACATGTATATGTATTACAATCCAGTTCTTTCTGTCATTGTCTTTGGTAAAATTTTTATCTCATTTTCAGCATTTTGTACAGTTACAGTACTTCAGGAAACAGACACAACCACAAGACGATTCTATCACCGGTGAGGTAAATAGTTATCTCCCTTAGAACAAACAAAACCACAAGATGATTCTATCACCGAAGAGGTAAATAGTTATCTCCCTTAGAACAAACACAACCACATGATGATTCTAGGTCTCAACATACACTTCCGGGTCAATTGGCTCTTAGCTAAATAGTTCTATCAGAAAGTTAAATTGGAATCAAATACAGTGTAAGTGATAGATATTTTATTATACTTATAAAGAGTACATGTGGCTGCTTAAATTGAAGCTGAAAAAGTGTACTTTTGAAATATAATTGGCATCTGTGACCATAATGTAGGGATATCGCATCAATAAATGAGTGAGACAGTGTCATGCCGGCCATGTGGACAGAAATTTGACAGAAGGTGAACATGTGCTTTTGAAAGCAGTTTATGTTCGAGCTTATTTTGTGAAAAAATTCAACGGTCATCTATGGTATCCATGCCTCGCAAAAATATACACCTCATTGCAAACTTTACACCTATACGTTCAGGCTGAACCTGCAAAGTTTGGCAATTTTACATAGAATGCATGGTGACGTCGAAACTGTATAGTGAGACCTATCACTGGTGAGGTAAATAGTTATCTCCCTTAGAACAAACAAAACCACAAGATGATTTGATTGGTCAAAACTGACCGTTAAATTCTCAATCTATATGCCTCAGACATGGTTGTTTCCCTGTCAATTCTGGTTCCCTAACCGCATACAAAAATATACAGAACAAAAATATGACATGATATTGTATCACGATAACAGTACATCATTTGAATACCCATGGGCGTCAATTTGATTTGATGGTCAAAATACAGTTAACAGGCTCTGCTATGCGTTGACACCCAAACTGCATTTTTGACCGTCAAATCTATGATTAACACTCAATTTTTTTTTTTATTTCAGCTTTTTTTTTTTTTAAATAAAAGTAAATAAAAGTTCAAAGTCTTACAAATAACTGAAGTGCATGTTTTGATATCTTTGAATTTAAGACCAGATGTATGAAAAAATCATTACATAGTGACATCAAAATTAAATTTTGCTGACATTGATTAACGAAATCGTGAAAAAACAAAGAAAAAATCGCCTTCATCAAATTTAAAATAAAAAGGCTTGAGAAACAAGCAATTTATTTTGAATGGCCTTAAATGGTTATTGTACATACATATGAATCTAATGTTTTTGATTCTACACACTTTGTATTAATAGATAACTGGTACGCTTGGCTGTTTGATAGCTGTGTATACTTTTTATTGATAGATAACTGGTATGTTGGATGGTATATTTGATTCAGCCATCTTTCTACTTGACGAGTTAAAAGACCAGATGCTGAAAAATCTTGTCCACTACATGTACACAGACATCTACGCCCACAGTCAGATGTACAGAAAACAAAGGTAAACATTGTACAGTTATTGACTCTGAACCAGGTCGCCCTTGTATGTTTTTATTACCTTAACAAATTAGTAACAGTCATACAATAGCTGTCAGGCAAGATCATATTCATTATGAGTATTTTATGAAAGGATATGGAGTAAATGAACATGAGACCATAACACATATGTTAACTCCAACTGCAATTAATTTTAATGAGTGTTAATAAAGTAATATTATATTATCATGTACATTAGGGAATACCAGTGTCAATTTAAGTGTAATTTGAATGAAAAACATATGAATAGATTTCAAAGAGCTATATACATGTAGATCAAATTAGGCATATAAGTGATAAATCCATGTGGTAATTTTTAAATACATGTATTATATGATATCCGGATTTTATCAGGAAAAGGGTCTCTCCTTATTTTTTGTTGCTTTGTATTTGGCTCTCCATCAACTTGAAAAACTATGACAAAATAATGAGTTTTATTAAGAAAAAAGTTTATCATTTTATAATGATATTATTTATGGTCTATGATTGGTTCATTTGAGGTTCTATATTTGGAAACTTCAGGTTTACAACATATCTGACATGCTAAAACATGAAAGTTACATTCTGATTAAGATAAAGAAAACGTTATAAAATAATAAAATAATTATATCATGGCTAATTCGGTCAAATCATGTATTTATAGACCTGACTAGAGTATATTGACCTCAGACTATATTTGTATAGTGTTTGCTGTAATCTTTTCAGATGGAATATATTGCCATCCACAAAAGAATCATTGGGATTGTCCACAAATGCATGTGAAATGTTGCTGGTTCTTAAGAATCATCTTCTTAGAGTTGAGTCATTACTTAACAAACCGATATTCAACAAAGTGTGGCAGCGATTAGCAAGTCAACTTAACAGACTGGTGGTTAATGATGTATGTATGAATATTTAATTAAAAAGTAGGACCAATTCTTATATCAACACAAATTCCAATAATCTGTTTCAATTCAAATTTGTCTAACAAATGTTTTGAAATTGTGGTATCAAGTATCAATCTGGATTTTCTTTTTCCTCAGAAAATACTCATAACAATTTTTATACGACCGCAAAAAATTTTTGAGGTCATATATTGGTATGATACTGGCGGAGGCGTCGTCAGCGTCTGTAGACTCTTCGTTTCCATGCAATAACTTCAGTTCTAGTTGATCAATCCTTATGAAATTTTAACATAATGTTGCTTGTCACAAAAGGAAGGTTGGGATTGGTTTTGGGTATTGTGGCCCTGCCCGGTTTTTTAAAAAGGGCCAAAAAGGGCCAAATTAGGTGTTTTCATATATTGGGCTGTAGAATATTTATTATTTATCGGATTTTGATGGGGTTTCTTTCAGTGTGATCCTAAGGAAATTTCTAATCGGAAGTATGAAACTGATTTCATGTCACATGTACCGTTAATGAGATAAATTGGTCCCAAGAGGGGGAAATCTCAAAAATCTATTTTTTTTCATTTTTTGTCCGATTTTGATGCAGTTTTTTTCATTAGATTCCTTATGAAAAATTAATATAGCGCTCAGCTTTTATATTTTTGGTAACTTGTTTCCTTTCCCAGCTATGAGGGGCCGAAGGGGCCAAAATTGCAAATTTGCTGATTACCTGAAATTTTTATTTTTCATTTGATTTTGGCGGGATTTTTTTCTTTGAATTCCTCTTGATATAAGCTTTCAGTAGTATGGCAACGGATTTGCGTAGCTTTTACCGTTTTTGAGCTACAAGGGGTCAAAGGCGCCAAAATTGCAAATTTTTGAAATATGTGAAATCTTTATTTTTCATCGGATATCGATGGGATTTTTTTCTTTGAATTCCTCTTGATATAAGCTTTCAGTAGTAAGGCAACAGATTTTGCATAGCTCTAACCGTTTCCGAACTACAAGGGGTCAAAGGGGCCAAAATTGCAAATTTTCGAAATATGTGAAATCTTTATTTTTCATTGGATTTCAATAGGATTTTTTTTCTTTGGATTCCTCTTGATGTAAGCTGTCAGTAGTATGGCAGCAGATTTTGCATAGCTCTTACCGTTTTCGAGCTACAAGGGGTCATAGGGGCAAAAATTGTAATTTTTCGAAATATTTGAAATCCTTATTATTCATCGGATTCCGATCAGATTTTTTTCTTTGGATTCTTCTTGATATAAGCTTTCAGTAGTAAGTCAACAAATTTGGCATAGCCTTTCCTGTTTCTGAGCTAAAGGGGCCAAAGGGGCCAAAATTGCAACTGATTCAAGCTCTTTATTGTGTCCATTTAATTACTGTATCAAGCTCTTTACTGTGTCCTCATTCATTTTGAATTACACTTGTTCAAATTTCAGTATTCGACATGCTGTGGTCGTATCATGCTACGCTCGGCGTAGCCCTTTATTTAAATATGTAAGACTCAAATCTGTGTTCTGTTGCAAATCTATGTCCTTTCACTAATCTGTGTCCAATACTCATGTCACAATATACAAGTTTCAAAAGTATATCCTATGACGTCACCATACGCAAATCTGTGTCCGTTTGGAAAACCTCAAATCTATGTCCTATTTAAAATGGTAAAAACAAATTTAGGTAATTTCACGAGAAGGTGGAATGACAAATTACTGTATTTTCACGACATTTTACAATTAGAAATTTCATTGCTTTTGAATTGAAGAAAATCCATTGAAAATAGCCCATAAATCGCAATATTTTACAAGGTCTTCATTGGTTAATCTTACAGAGTTTGTTGCCATGACATTTCTGTATGTATACATATAATCCTTCGATTTCAAATCAGTTTTATCTTACATTGAAAAACAGTTTTGTTTCAATACAGAAAATTACATAAAATTACGCAATAGGAAACTCTAAAATTTTTGCCGTTTGTTAACATTGGATATATTTTACGTCAATATGCTTCAAAGGCTGACGAAAGATGACGTGCATATGTTTTTGAAAAGGACACAGATTTGCGGAGTAAAAGGACATAGATTAGCTGGGAAAAGGACAGTCATAGATTTGTGATATCTGTGATGTCAAATTTGGACACAGGTTAGCGGATGGACACAGATTAGCGACAGGACACAGATTTGAGTCTTACAAATATTTAACTAGATTTTACACTTAATTGTAGTAATTGATTCTGAAAAACAATTTTTGTACATTTCTCTATTTGCTCATATTTTTATGCCCCCATGAATCGAAGATTCGGGGGGCATATAGTTTTTGGTCTGTCTGTCTGTTTGTCCGTTTGTCTGTTTGTCCACAAAAAACTTTAACATTGGGTATATCTTTTGAATGGTAAGTGATAGGACTCTCATATTTTGCATATGTATTCCTTGTGGCAAGACCTTTCAAACGATACCAAAATTTTGGACCTTGTGACCTTGACCTTGACATGTGATGGACTTTTTTAAAAAAAATAATAAACTTTAACATTGGGTATATCTTTTGAATGGTAAGTGATACATACAGTTAAACCTGTCTATAGTGACCTTTTAAGGGACAAAGATAAAAAGGTCCCTATAGACAGGTGGTCTTTATATACAGGTCCAAGCTATCCTCAGTATTGATGCATTAACTCCCTTAATGAATTGTTTTTAAAGTCATTAGCAATAGCAAGTGCTAGCTGCTTGAGCATTGGACCTGTATAATTTTAAATTCGTCCCTTCGTAGCATCTTTAAACTATTCCACACAAAGATCGTTTTTGTCTTCATTCCCGGTTATGCGTCTCGTGCGTTTTTGCGATTCAGGGACATTTTTTTAAAAGTCATATTGAAATATAACTGCTCTGTCAGCCTTTCTTTTACGTAAATTCTTTATCTGGGTCTTCCAAAATTTCTATGAATTTCCAATGTCTTAAAGTTTTATCGCTTCCACTTTTGAATTTAAAACGCCATCTTTTGAATTTGGTTTTTCTTAGCAATTATGTAAACATTAATCACTCAGGAATGAAAACTATTTTTATCTCATTGATTCTCATTGGCCAATTCCGAAATCTCGTTCACCTACCATGAAATCTCGATGTTAATGATATCAGTTGATTGAAATCTCGCTAGAAAACGTTTCTGACGAGAACGAAGAAAATGTCAACATCCGGTTTTTGCGGAGCATCAAAAGTCACTATGTACAGGATTTCAGAGTCGTGCGGACGGTTTTTTACAGTCGTAAGTCGCGTTAGACAGGTTATCGCTATAGAGAGGTAATCAAAGTGGGAAATTTCTAGGGAGGGATAAAAAAGGTCGCTATGAGCAGTTTGTCGTTATAGACAGGGAGTCGCTAGTACAGGTTCGACTGTATTTTCATATTTTCAGCTTTCATATTTTGCATGTGCATTCCTTGTGGTAAGACCTTTCAATTGGCACTAGAATAGTTGACCTTGTGACCTTGACCTTGGTCTGTGAACAACAGCATAAAAACTTTAACATTGAGCATATCTTTTGAATGGTAAGTGATAGGGCTTTCATAGTTTGCATGTGTATTCCTTGTGGAGAGACCTTTCAGTTTGTACCAGAATATTTGACCTCATGACCTTGACCTTGGCATGTGACTGTCTGGTAAAATTTCACCAGAAAAATGAAATTATATTTTGTTTAATTTCATATATATTGAAATTAAACTCATTTATGATGAAATGTGCTTGATATCTATAGAATTTTTTATGTAAGGCCATACAAAATTAATTAATTGGTTCTCAGGCAATTTTTCATTTAAAATGATGAGGGAGGGAGGTGATTTTTTTTATCTTTTTATTTGCCAAAAAATAGATGAGGCAGCTTTTTACATTGTAAAAACCACCAAAAATGTAGTGAGGGAGGTGATTTTTTATTTTATTTTATTGAAATGCCACAAAATAGAGTCAATGAGGGGCTTTTTTTAAGCCTCAAACTAGATGAGGGAGGGCCTGTGAACCAATAAATTATTTTTTTATGGCCTAACAAAGGTTTTTTTAAATCATTCAGCATATTTATCTCATTTATTTACTTTCGTTTTACAGGTACATTGTATTTATATATGTATTATATACATCAATGATGAGGAATGTTACTAAAAATATCTATGATTTCATTTCTTCTCTTCTGTGTATTCCTCTACTTTTGGGGAACCAGTATTGATGATCCCTGAAGTAATCAAAGTACTGATAACACTGATAGACAGAACACAATGAGTTGACTATAAATGTTCCAAACAGGGGGGGGGGGAATTGTTTCCTTAATAATGCTTCGATAATGATTGGAGGGGTTCATTTGGGTGACTTCTGTGTTTGCATCCAATTGCAATCATCATTTGATATGATTAAACTTTTCATTCGATACCAGAATTTATTTCTACAAATTATTTTGTCAGATGGACATTCATTGTTCAAAGTTGCTAAATGTTTCTTCTTTACTTCTACTCGGGGACATAAGTGTTTCACTAAACACATCTTGTTATCTGTATATACTGTTATTTTTTAACAGACTATCATACCAAACCAATTTAATGATACTGGTGCTAAACAGATTGAGTTTGATATGTGTAGGAATTTTTTTCCACTGTTTGGAGAATACACACAGAAACCAGAGAACTATTTTAGAGAGTAAGTAAAAACCAAATAACTACTGTTAATTTGGAAACTTTTGCTTTGGGGGGTAATTTTCGCTGTTATCATGGTCGAGAAAAATCCGCAAAAATTTCCCAACACAAATAGTTGAGTCTAAAAGCTTTTTGCAAGAAAATTACCCGTAATGAAATGTTTGAGCAACAAAATCACAAAAATAACAACCCTTGAAAATTTCTATGTTTACAGTATGTTAAGGAGTAAGCAGAAGAAACAGGGGGACTATTTTAGAGAGTAGGTAGAAACTCGAGAAATATTTTCTGGATTAAGTAAAAACCAAATAACTATGTGGGGGAGTAAGCAGAAACAAGGGATAAGTAAAAACTAGAGAACTATAAATTTTAGAGAGTATATGGAAGCCAGGGAACTATTTTAATCTGTATGTAGAAACCAGAGAACTATTTTAATGTGTATGTAGAAACCAGAGAACTATTTTAGAGATTATGAAGAAACTTGTAAGGAGCAAGTAGAGACCAAAGAACTATTTCAGGGGAAAGTAAGATAAACAAAAATCATTTGTAAACTGAATATGATGTAAACATATATTTCTCATCAGCAAATAAATTTACTCTTGTCCATCCATGCCTTGTCAATGGACCCTTTAAAAAACATTTAACATTTGACCTTCAAAACATTTAAAGATCTTCTCCCCAGACCCTACTTGCACATTTAAAACAAAACTTAGGCACAATAGTCCTTAGATGGTCCCCTTAAAAAAAGTGTCCAGCATGTAACATATCTTAACATTGGTCCCTTTTGAAACACATTGAAAGATCTTCTCTTCTGAAACTTTTTAGCCAGTTATAGCCAAATTCATGCACAATGGTCCTTTTAAAAAAAAGATGTTCTACAGGTTGGCACTTCATCCAAGATGGCTGCCACAAGTGGGGATCTTAATTGAATAATATGCATTATGGGAAAAACCAATAGATCTTCTTCTGAAACTACAAAGCCATTTATATCCAAACTTAGACATAATGATCCTTATTTGGTCCCTTTCAAAAAGTTGGTATACAGGTTGGCACCTCATCCAAGATGGCTGCAATGGGGAACATAGTTATCATTCGACTCTATCTTGTCCTCTGAAAGTACTGGGTTATTTAGAAGCAAACTTTGTTACAATTGTCTCCAGATTTTCCCTTTTAAAACAAATTCTGTCTTGCAGATTTACATCTCATCTAAGATAGCCACCAGGAAGGACCATAGTTTAAAGACAAATCCTACTATTGTTTCTGCGCATTTTGCTTTTGAACGTCACTGTTTCGTAAATCTTTTATGACGTCAGAAAATTTCCGCGAACTTGAGCTTTAATGTTTTGTAATTCATTTATGACGTCGCAAATTTCTTTCCGTAACACAGACCGACGTTAGCATAGTAAGGGTCAGTTCCAGCACACACAGAATAAAAAAAGGCCACATTCTAATTGAAGACTGCGTGAACCACTTCATTAAATAGGTTTCCACGGATTCTGATATTATATTTAATTAAATTTACAATTTCAAAGAAAACATTTTAATTAGAATCCAAACTTATGTACAAAATCTGAATACAGTTAAAGTTAAATGGATTATGAACGTGTCCTTTTAGTTATTACACCCTTTTTATTATTTTCTCATTAATCCCGCCTACAGAAATTGATAAAATCAAAGAAAATAAAATAAAATTCATTTCGCAAAACAACGACTGAATGAATTCTAACGTGTTTATATTTATTAAATATTGCTATTAGTCTTAAATTTCCCCTTACGAGTTTTATCCTATTTTTGTTTCCTGTAAATGTATATTTATCCTTACATTATATCAATAAAAGAAAAAGACACTCATTCTTTATGTTATTACATATTCATACAAAAATATGATATTTATTGTGATCGTCTTCTGCGATTCAAGTCCATAAAATAGGTATTGCTATTGGTATGAAGAAAAACCCGCCATATTATTCCCGCCATTTTCATTCCTGACATGTTTTTCGCAAATATCTTTTTCCCTGATTCGGTGGCCCTATCTTTTTATTTACTTAATCCGTTTAGGAGGTTAGTCTCTATCTTCTGTGAAAATATTATCAAATTATCATTGGTCAATATTTTGCGATCACCGATTTTGTCGTATTATGAGTGCCCAACAAAAATCGCGGGAAATTAAAAAATATGCTGATTAGCCCACAATTTGCATATTGTTACCTTTTATAATAGTATATTGATTTCTATACACCATGAAACATTCAAAACAATTTTTGTTCATTAGAAGCTAGAAATATAGTGAAAATATAGGCCAAATAGTATATAATTGATACCTTCAAAACAGGTAAATTAAGATGACGTCATAGCTCTGAAATTAGGTCGGTGGCCCCCTAATTTTTTTAGATTTATGTTAAGGTTTTATCATAAAGCAAGTACAGATGGAATATCAAAAAGATATTATTGGGAGTTTAAATAGTAGGATATGTCTTTAACATGGAATACTGTGGAAGTACTTTTATTCGTGGACATCAATTTTCGTGGTTTTCTTAAATATCACTGTTTCATGAGTTCTTAAATTCCTGGTTACAAGTTCTATACATATAAACTCTATAGAAAAAAATGCCTTTCATGGAGAACTTAATTTCGTGGTTTTAGCGAACTACGAAATCCAGGAAAATTGGAACCCCACGAAAAATAGTACTTTCACAGTATAGTGGAAATTTGAAATCATTATACCTATTGGAATCAAACTTGGTCTCACGAATCTACTTTGAAAAGGTGCATTTCATAACATTTGACCCTCTAGAAGAACCATTCAAAAATCTTAGCCATGTATAACCAAACTGAAGCACAATGTCCTATAGATGATCCACTTCAAAAAAGATGTCCAGTAGGTTCCTAATTCATCCAAGAGGAACATAGCTTAACATAAGATTCTTTTAAAACCTATTCACATATCAAATTTTCTGAAATTGCTTAGTCACAATGGTCCTTGATGTTCCATTCCTGAGGTTCTGCACTTTATCAACAATAGCTGCCATTGAAATGGAGAAAATTGATTCTTTAACATTGAGATTTGTTGAACTGCCTATATCAGCCATAGTCCTGGTGAGCAATAAAGGCCCTTGAGAGCCTTTTGTTCAGCATCACAACAAAACTTATAATAGAATCATCACATCAACTCCTGAACTACAGCAAAAGAAAATCTAATCTGTGATAATTATCTATCTATATTTCAGAATAAAGGAAGCTTGTATACTGCTAACATTAAACCAAGGATCAGCAAGTCTACTCAAAGAACTGTTATGTGAAGAAAAGGAAGCTATTAAGAAACAAACAGCTTTACATGAGCAACAAATATACAAACTGACTCCTACTAAGGCTCTGGATATACTAAACACTAGATTTAATTTACCTAAAACTCATTAAAATATTATTTTACTTATCTTTAGTCTATATCTTTTTATTGTGATTAACAATAGACTTATTTGTTAGATGGCTTCATGAAATACTGTGATTATTTATGGACATCAGTTTTCGTGGTTTTCATGAATTACATTATTTTGCTGGTACTTAAATTTTTGGTTTCGAATTCTATGCATTAAAACTTAAGGATGGTCACTCCTCAGGTTTTTGACACTGTCTCTGACTTTCGGAATTCTCTTGTTTTATACATTATTATGCATTAGAAAATTTTGCAAACTGACCCCCAATTTTCTTTTCAAAATATGATAGTATACATCTTTAATAGACTTCTGGCAAAATTTGATGAAATCCTTGATATGCCTTCATCGAATTTCAAAGGTTGATTACTTTAATGCAAAATGAATGAAAAGTCTAGAGAAGTTTGGTTTCCCACCAAAATTTCAAACCTTTAAATCTCAAAAACAGCCACACTGACCTTTCAATATTTTTGGCTTGAAAAGATGTATGATTCATATTCTAATAAATAAAAAAAATAAAAATTTTAATCCTTGATATAATAAACTTGAGGAGTGACCATCCTTAAGGCAAAAAATGCATTTCGTTGGGAACTTAATCTCTTCATTGTAGCAAACCACGAAATCCATGAAAATTTGAACCCCACAAACAATAGTACTTTCACAGGATACTGGGGGCCCATAGTACATGTATAATAGGCTTTTCATTCAAAGATCATATGTGAAATTACTGGACCAGATGAAACCAAAATTGAACACAATAGTCTTTGGGTCATCTCATGTAAACAAGATGCTCTCAAAGGCCTGTATCTCTCACCTGTACCCTGACTAACATAGAGTCTTTGGTAAAGGATCCAAACTTAAATTATGGTTCCGATTGCCTAGTAGTTTCAGAGGACAAGAACTTTGGACACGTTTCAGTTAGCTGCAGTATTTAATTATGTTCCTTGCTGTTCGCCGTCTTGGATAAAGAGTGAACTTTGAAGGCTCCTTTTGAACAGGTGACCACCTATTATTGTGGCAATGTTGGTTCCAATCGGAACTATAGTTTGAGAGAAATAGATCATTGAATGAGTTTTCCCATAGGGTCAAATTTTAAACTATGTTCCTCCTGGCTGTCATCTTGGATAAAGTACGAACCTGAAAAACACCTTTTTTTCTACAGGACCACCTTAAGACTATTGTGGCCAAATTTGGTTCCAATTGGCCTAGCAGTTCCAAAGTAGAAGATCTTTGAATGTGTATCCCTTTGGCTCAAATATTAGACTATGTTCCCTGCTGGCAACCATCTTGGATAAAGGGCAGACCTAAAAAAAAACTTTCTTCTTGCAAGGAGCCACCCAAGAACAATTGTGGCCAAGTTTTCTATCAATTGTTTCAGCAGTTTCAGAGGGTCAATGTTTAACTATGTTCCCAGCTGGCAGCCATCTTGGATATAGCAAGGATCTTGAAAACACCTTTTTTGCAGGGACTGCCTAAAGACTAATGTGGCCAAGTTTGATTTCAATTGGCTCGTCAATTTCTGAGAAATTTTTGAATATGTTCAATGTTTAACTATTTTCCCCACTGGTGTCCATTTTGGATTCAATACAAATCTGAAAAACACCTTTCTTGCAAGGAATCACCTAAAGGCTATTGTGGCCAAGTTGCTGCAGTTGGCTCAGCAGTTTCATAGGAGAAGATATTTATATTTGTTTTCCCATTGAGTCCAATATTAAACTGTGTTTCCTGCTGGTGGCCATATACATGTAGGGCAGACCTGAAAAACATCTTTTATGCAGGGACCATCCAAGGACTACTGTGGTCAGGTTTGGTTCCAATAGGCCCAATTGTTTTAGCAGAGGAGATCTTTGAGTGAAAAGTTTTTATACGACTGCAAAAATTTTGCGGTCGTATTATGGAGCAGTCGTCGGCGTCGGTGTCTGTGGCCAGCATAACTTTGTTTCTAGTGGACGGATCATCTTCAAATTACAGTATGTGGTTTCTTGGCATAATGGCAATACCGGGTTTTAATTTCGGGTTTGTGGGCCCACCCGTTTAAGAAAAAGGGGCCAAAAGGGGTTAAATTAGGTGTTTTCACATATTTGACTGTAGAATCTTTATTATTTATCGGATTTTGATGGGGTTTCTTTCAGTAAACTCCTTAGAAAATTTCCAATCTGGCGCCAACCAATGGATTTCACATGGCATGTACCGTTCATAAAGTTATATGGGGCCAAAAAGGGTCGAATTTCAATAATTTAATTTTTTTATTTTTAGTCCGATTTTGATGCAATTTTTTTCCAAAGGATTCCTTATGAAAAATTAACATAGCGCTCTGCTATTAGATTTTTGGTAACTTGTTTCCTTACCCAGCTATGAGGGGCCAAAGGGGGCCAAAATCATAAATTTACAGATAACCTAAAATTTTTATTTTTCATCGGATTTCGATGGGATTTTTTTCTTTGGAATCCTCTTGATGTAAGCTTTCTGTGTAAGGTCAAGGTCAAAATATCTACAAATATGGTACCATCAGAAAGCTCTCATCATAAAGAAGTTACATACCAAATATAAAAACCCTAACACTAAAAGCCTACCTTCTAGAGGCAAGGTTAAAGTTTTTCAAAAATTGCCTTCAGGGCAAGGTCAAGGTCAAAATGTCTACAAGTATGGTACCAGAAGAAAGCTCTTATCATAAGGAAGTTATATGCCAAATATGAACACCCTACCACTAAAAGCCTACCTTCTAGAAGCAAGGTTAAAGTTTTCAAATAATTGCCCTGAGGGCAATGTCAAGGTCAAAATGTCTACAAGTATGGCACCAGAAGAAAGCTCTCATCACAAGGAAGTCATATACCAAATATCAACATTCTAGCTTTCAGGTCTCAATTCCACAAGCCAGGTTAAAGTTTTGCTTACGCAGACGCAGGGGGTATGACAATAGCTCTCCAGACATTCGTCCCGGCGAGCTAAAAATCATAAGCGCAAGACAAATTTGATTAGAAGACTTTGAAAACAACACTTTTAGAGAATTAAAAATGAAAAAATTTTTCCCATGTCTTTATTTCCCAATATCTACCCTTTGAATTATTTCTTTGAAAAATTGTCAAAGTCAAAAAAATCATTGCAGAAGGAATCAATACAATATCAGTCAAAGTCAAATTAGTCTATGACAATATTTAAATTCTTCATGCACATTTCCATAAACTGTCCTTCCTTTGTGTAACGTTTCATTAAAACCCCTCTGATGGTTAAAGAGAAGATGTTCTTATGGGGTAATCATTGCAGAAGGAATCAGTGAAATGTCAGTCAAATTATCTCCCCTTCATGGATTCAGACAATAACTTAGTTCTTCATACACACCTTTATATATATCTTCCTTTGTGTAAAGTTATATCAAATTCCTTCCAGCAGTTTAACTAGAGGCTCGGAGACTGAGCCTGTATCGCTCACCTGACAAAATACTTTTCTGCCATGCATGACCAAAAATGATCGTTTTTTACCAATGGAGGTCTAATGTTTGGCTATGTTCTCTATTAGCACCTGTGTTTTTCGTCCTACTGAAATGAGTAAACTTTGCAAAGGACCTTCTACTCATCATTCCAATACAATTTGCTTCAACAGTTTCAGAGAAGATGATGAAAATGTGATTTTTCCAAATGTAAAGTAAAATGTACATTCTGTGCTGGCCGCCATGTTTTTTTTTTTTCAAATAAGAACAAAATGAGCAATCTTTGTAAAGGACCTTTTGTACATCAGTCCTATAAAGTTGGATTAAAATTGCTACAGCAGACTCAGGGGAAAAGATGAAAATGTGATTTTTCCATAATGTTCAATTTTAAACTATGTTCCTTGCTGGTAGCCATGTTTTTCATCTGATCAAAACGGAATGAGCAATCTTTGTAAAGAACCTTTAGGTAAAGTTTGGTTGAATTTGCTTTAGATGTTTTAAAGGAGAAGATGAAAATGTGATTTTTCCATAGGGTCCAATATTAAACTTTGTTCCATGCTGGCAGCCATGTTTTTTTTTCAGATCGGAAAATGTGATTTTCCCAAAGGGTCCAATGTTAAACTATGTTCTGTGCTGGCTGCTATGTTTTTTTACATATCGGAACGAAATGAGCAATCTTTGTAAAGGACCTTCCATTCATCATTCCTGTAAAGTTTGGTTGAATTTGCTGTAGCTGTTTCAGAGGAGAAGATGAAAATGAGATTTTCCCATAGGGTCCAATGTTAAACTATGTTCTGCACTGCCCGCCATGTTTTTTAACGGATCGGAACGAAATGAGTAATCTTTGTTAAGGACCTTTAGTTCATCCTTCCTGTGAATTTTGGTTGAATTTGCTTTAGTCGTTTCAGAGGAGAAGATAAAAATGTGATTTTCCCTTAGGGTCCAATGTTAAACTATGTTCCGTGCTGGCCGCCATGTTTTTTATCGGATCGGAACAAAATGAGCAATCTTTGTAAAGGACCTTTTGTACATCAGTCCTATAAAGTTGGATTAAAATTGCTACAGCAGTCTCAGGGGAAAAGATGAAAATGCGATTTTTCCATAATGTTCAATTTTAAACTATGTTAGTGAAGGACCTGAAGTACATCATTCCTGTAAAGTTTTGTTGAATTTGCTTCAGCGGTTTCAGAGGAAAAGATGAAAATGTGATTTTCCCCATAGGGTCCAAAGTTAAACCTAAGTTCCGCGCTGGGGGCCATGTTTTTATCGGATCGGAACAAAATGAGCATTCTTAGTGAAGGACCTCTAGTTCATCATTCCTGTAAAGTTTTGTTGAATTTGCTTCAGCAGTTTCAGAGGAAAAGATAACTAGAGGCTCACATGAGCCTGTATCGCTCACCTGGTGACTGGTTTTATTCATTGTCACCAATAGACCACCCATTCATTCTATAAATCAATTCACCATATGTTAACATTTTCATTCTTGGATGAGGTACAAACTAAAAATCACAAACTCTGGAAGGGATCACCAAAAGACAATTGTAACCAAGTTTGGTTCCAATTGGCTCAGGAGGTTCAGAGGAGAAGACATTTGAATGCATTTCCCATAGAGTCCCTATTTTAAACTATGTTCCATGCTGGCAGCCATCTTGGATGAGGTACAAACGTAAAAATCACAAACTTTAAAGGGGACCACCTTGGACTACTGTGACAAAATTTGGTCCCCATTGGCTCAGTGGTTTCAGAGGAGAAGAGCTTTGAATGCATTTCCCATAGGGTCCTATGTTATATCTTGCCCGCTGGCGGCCATCTTGGATGAGATGCGAACTGCTGGACATATGTAAAAATTGTAGTTCTGGAAAACCTCAACACTTTTGCATTTCACATTTAAGCTTTATCTCAAACAGTTTTTGCAATAAAAGTAAAAATGTAAAAAAATTGTGAAAATTAAAAGAAAAAGCGGCAATAACTCCTATGTGGGTTGTCAGATTTTCTTCAAAATTGCAGGACATGTAGATCTTACTATGCTGACCATTTTTGTTTTATAAACTTCACTTCTATCTTCTACCATTTTCAATATATAAGACTAAAAGTAACATTAAACTGAATATTTTATGGAAAGGGGGCAATAACTCCAAGACGGGTAAACGGATATTCTTCAAAATTGCAGGGCAGGTAGATCTCATTATGCTGATCATTTTTACTCCATATCAGAATTTGATATCTGTAATGGTTTTCGAGTAATTTGCAAAAAACAGCAATTTACCCCTATGTTCTATTTTTAGTAACAGTGGCCATGTTGTTTGGTCTACGGATATAAAAATCACAAACTTGAAAGAGCATACCCTGGTGATGATTCAGGCCAAGTTTGCTTAGTATTGGCCCAGTAGTTTCAGAGGAGAAGATCTTTGAATAAAAGTTAACGGACGACTGAGGGACGGACAACGGATGCCGAGTGATGGCAAAAGCTCACATGGCCTGTGGCCAGGTGAGCTAAAAATGTGATTTTTTTCCCATAGGGTCCAATGTTAAACCTAAGTTCCGTGCTGGCGGCCATGTTTTTAATCGGATCGGAACAAAATGACCATTCTTAGTTAATGACCTGTAGTAAATCATTCCTGTAAAGTTTTGTTGAATTTGCTTCAGCAGTTTCAGAGGAAAAGATGAATATGTGATTTTTCCCATAGTGTCCAATGTTAAACCTAAGTTCTGCGCTGGTGGCCATGTTTTTTATAGGATTGGAATGAAATGAGCAATCTTTGTTGAGGACCTTTAGTACATCATTCCTGTAAAGTTTGGTTGAATTTGCTTCAGTGGTTTCAGAGGAGATGAAAATGTGAAAAGTTTAACACACGGACGACAGACACCAAGTGATGGCAAAAGCTCACACTGACTCTTTAATCAAATCTTTCAAGTTGTTTAAGAGGAGTTGTGCTTACAAGGTAATATGTGCAGAGGCAACTAATAAAAACTCAGTCAAATTATCTCTCCTTCCTGGTTTAGGAAATAATTAAATTCCTTCATACACATCTCTGTATAGTGTCCTTCCTTTGTGTACAGTTTCATCAAAAGCCTTCCAGTGGTTTAAGAGGAGTTGCGCTTACAAAAAGTGTGGACAGATAGTTGAACAAACAGCAATTCATATACTGGTATACCCCTTAAACTTAGTTTACGGGGAGTAAAATTGAAATTAAGATCTTTATATTAGTTGTTAATTAATTACATGCCTCAATGGGGTGCACATTATCTTTTTTCATAAATAATGTTTCCATATATTGTCTCTTTGAAAACTGGGAAAATGACCATGTGTCTTTCAATAGTTACCCCCAATTACTTGATATTTTGCATGGAATTAAATGAGACTGACTTGTTGGTGATGTCAAAATTTCATTTGAAAACATTTGGCTGCATATTTAATGGTTCCTGATAAGGTTAAGAGCACAATTTTCCCTTGTAGCTACATGTACATTGTTAAACTTAGGGCTGTTCCAGAAAAATTGACATGGGGGGTTTGAAGGCACTTTTTATTGACCCCCACCACCCATAGAATTCTTCCCCATATGTACAATACAAAAGGATGAAGAAAACACAACCACCCACAGAAATTTATATGAAGTGCCTTCAAAGGGTCCCAGACCAACTTTTCTGGAACAGCCCTTATCAGAATGTGAAAAACTCTTCCAAATGAAGTCTACATGCTGCAATTGAAAACAAACCCATTTGATATTCCTTTTTCAGAAAATCAAAAGGTTATAATGAAACCTTAAATACAACTATTGCTTAGGTTTTTGTTTATTTGTTTGTTTTGTTTTTGCTGGTGTTTTTTTCAGCAATTTAAATGAGATAAGACTGATACCAACTAAAGTAATAATATGATGAAATCTATGTTTATATAACCTAATTATCTTCTTGTGTCCCTAAATAGATCACATTGTAAATGTTTGTATTCCTTGTTAGAGGGCAAGTCTTCACTATTAAAGGCAATTTGTTCATTATTGAGGGTTATGTTTTTATTGTTAAAGGTTGTTTGTTATTTTTTGTTGAAGGATTGTTTCATTTAGGTAAATTTCCTGAAAATCTCAAAGACTGCTTATTTTTTTTTTTTTTTTTGAATTCATTTAAATTATTAGTTTAGTGTAGGACAAGCTTTTTAATCAACTGGATCTCAAAAATATATGATTCCAATATTGGTAAACTTCCTGAAAGTCTCAAAGACCACTTATTTTTTGGAATTCTATCTAATAGCCATACTTAAATAGTTTGTTTAGTTAAGGACAAACATTCAATCAATTGGATTTCAAAAATATTTGATTCCAATTTTTGTAAATTTCCTGAAAGTCTCAAAAAACACTTATTTTTGGGAATTCTGTCTAACAACCATATATCCTTGAATTCTTTTTGTAAAAATAACATCTATCAATAGTTTGATTTCAAAAATATTGAGAAAATTATGGCCAGGGTGTATAACAACTGTTTTCTGTGTGAAACAGGGATTGCAGAGAAAACTGTCGTTTCTGATAACCTATAGTTTTCCCTGTTAGAGGGCATGTGCACAATGTTAAAGGCAATTTGTTTATTGTTGAAGGATATGTTTTTTTATTGTTGAAAGTCATGTTTTTTTATTGTTAAAGGTTGTACATTCATCGTTTGTCATGTGTTTATTGTTGAAGGTTATTTGTTTTTGTTGCAGATAGTGTATTTACTGTTGGAAGTCATATGTTTATTGTTGAAGGTCATTTGATGATCTCTCTTTGTATTTGTTTTTCCCTTGTCACAAGACTGTCATTGGCAACTACCCTATATCTCTCTTTTAATTTAGCGGTAAAAGTAATGCTCAGAAATTTCTATAGGACATGGACATTTAATAACAATCTCTTTATTAGGTTTTATTCTCTGTTTTTATTTTCTTTGGCTTTGGCTGAAGTCTCTTTGTTTTCTTCTTCTTGTTAAGTAAATTTTGAACATCAGCTTTAGCGTTCTTGACGACGGTAACAAATCCAGTAGGCGTGACTAACACTTTTCCATTTTGTACTGTAGTGATCTCGTCCATAATAATCTCTTTCTCTTTTTCAACTGGTCTCTGAAGTGTAACTTCCTCAACTGATCCTATAAATAAAATCACCAATGTCCTTTATGCTATAAATTATGTTTTTTTTTTTTACAAAATCTTATTCAATTCTCAGAAGTTTTTGTTTGATTTATATTTTACCAAAAGACATGCAAAAAACTGGTACATCACAATTCTCAGAAATCAAATGCAGCCTACCTATTTTGTTTTATACCCACGACTTCTCTTTTAAATTCAATGTCCATTATGTATTCACAGATATAATATTGGATTTGTATTGCTAATATAGGCATACAATTTTTTGGTTTTAACTCTTTTTTTCATGCTACAATCTTTTCCTAAAACTAAAAATAACATACCCATAGACACATATAAAGGAAGAGCAACAGATTTCTGTGTTTTAATGTAAATATTTCTGATGTTAATTGAGCCACCAGGTACATCTGTTGATAGCTGGCTTACTGCGGACAGAATATTATCTGCAATCTGTAATGTGTTCATACCAAAGTGTGCAACATGTACCATACTGAAGATATAAAAGACAAACATTACATTATGTGCTATATTTTAACACTTTGCCTCTCATATCCAATTATAATTATTTTATTGCATATTGTAAAATGCATTTTATTGTTTATTTGTTTTTATTATTACCGCACTTTCTGAAGAAAGTTCAGGGATGATGTTTTCTTCTCCATCTGTCTGTCAGTCCCTTTGTCCGAATTTGTTTCTAATTGAGCAAACATTTTAACTAACTGCATTTCAAAACAAGAATATGTGTCTAACGGACACAATGCCCCGTCTCACAACTATTTTGAACAATGCAATATTTCGTGATCAGGCATGAAGTTGGTTGCATGGATGTATTTTTTTTATGATTTCTGTTTAATTATACCTAATGAGTATTTAATTTAATTTCTCTTATGATGCACGCTTATTATCTATTCCTTGCATGAATAGTTATTTGTGGTACATAACAAGACTTTGAAGCTGGAGTTAGATATGAACTTGTTGAATCGCTTTGACAGGAATTTCATTGGTTGAGCGTCAAGTAATAACACATCACGCGTGATGTGCTATTATTTTTTCGACGTTTTTATTGGACCACTGTGAAACTCGTTGGCCGTGATTAACGTTACCTAGCAACGGTGTTGTTGTTTGAAACAAAAACAGCAGTTCGGCACTGAATATTATGAAAATCATAAGAGAAATAGTTTTAACAACTCGAAAAAACTGTATATCGCTGGATATCAACTCTCGTTATGTAATTTCAAATATAATAAACTCGCCAAAGGCTCGTTTATTATATTTTGAAATTATATAACTCAAGTTGATATCCATCCATATACAATTCTTTCTCGTTATGAAAACTATAAGGGTGTTTAATGATAATAGCTTACATCCTTCACAGAAAAGAAACTTAATCCCATGGATAAACCACATACCATCCCCTTTCTCCATGATCAGTGAAGCATGAAGTTGGTGGCAAGGGTAAATTATCATCATGATTTTTGTTTATTTACATGTATATACTAATGTATATTTTCTTTAAGTTTCATGATAATAGCATACATCTTTCACAGTAAAAAAAAAAAAAAAACTTCAACCCAAGGGTAAACTTCAATCCGTGATCAGTGAAGCATGAAGTTTATAACACGGTTAAATTCTTATTATTATTTTTCTTTAATCATACCCTAATGTGTATTTTTTAAAGTTTCATGATAATAGCATACATCCTTCGCAGAAAAAAAAATTCAACCTAAATGTAAACTTCATACTACCCCCCTTTTTTCAATGACCAGTGAAGCATGAAGTTGGTAGAAAGGATAGATTTTTATTATGATTTTTGTTTAATTATACCCTAATGAGTATATATATATATATATTACACCACAAGATCCCGTTCATTACCATATTTTATCCACTAGAGATAGTTAAATTTAAAATTTTAATTGCGAGGCTTGCTGAGCATTTTAAAATTTTTAAATTTAACTATTGAGAGTGGATAAAATATGGTAATAATCGGGATAAAGTGGTGTAATCTTTTTCTCTAATGATCAATGATAAACACCGAGAGTTGTATTCCGAATAGATTTGGCGGGAAATAGCACGGGGCTTTATTCAACATACGTTGAATAAAGAAAATTTATCTAACGGGTCAAAACCGGTTTAAACTTGACATATCATTAGAGAAATAAAGTTTCATGATAACAGCATACATCCTTCACAGAAAAAAACTTCAAACTAACAGTAAACCTCAGAATACCTCCCTTTTTTCCTTGATCAGTGAAGCATGAAGTAGGTGGCTTGGATAAATTTTTATTATGATTTTTATTTATTCACAACCTAACGAGTATTTCTGTAAATTTTCATGATAATAGCATACACCCTTCACAGAAAAAAAACTTAAACCACAGGGTAAACCTGACTTGGGATGGACGAACGGACGGACAGACAGACCCGAACACTATATGCCCCCCTACTATCGTAGGCGGGGCATTTGATTCCAGTTTTGGTTTATTTCCTGAAAGTCTCAAAGACCATTTATTTTTGGGAATTCTAGATTGAAACCAAAGTTTATGAATTTTTTACAATTTGAACAAACATTTTCATCAATTTTATTTTCCAAATATTTGATTCAAAGTTTGGTAATTTTCATAAAAGACCATTTGAATTCTTTAGTAAAAATATGACTATCAATAGTTTAATCTCAAAGTTGATTGATAAGATATGGATGCCCTGCCAATCAATTTATTGCAACAGATAGGCTAGAGGACAATGCATTTGAACATTTAATTTATATGTTCCAGATCATAAGCATATGTGGACTGTGCATATATGGGTCTGGAACATATACACAGTTTATCAGTAATCACATCAGTTAAATTTTTGGTTGTCTGTTAATTTTGCAAGAATAGGTATGTTAAGCTTTCCTTCATGGTTCTTACAAGTAATTTTCATTTGTTAGCATGATAAATAACTGTTGAAAATAAATGATAAAAATAAAATGTTGAGGGGGAGGGGAGGGGGATGATACCACTAATAGATTCTGTAAATTTAACATAACACACAAAAAATATAACACACCATCATGTACTTCATGAGACCAACCCACATACCAAATATCATTGAAATACCATAAATAGTTACTGAGTCTACTGAGAAATTGATCTAATCAGAAAAACTTAACATGTTCACTAGATCGTGAAATTGAGGCCACAGACAAAAGCCAAACAGTAGGCTGTCATGTACTACTGAAGACCAAGCTATATACCAAATATCATTGACCTTACACTTATAGTTACAGAGAAAGTGACCTAATAACAAAAACTTAACATGCTCACTAGACCATGAAATTGAGGTCAAGGGCAAATGCCATATAACAGACTATCATGCACTATCTAAGACCAACCTACAGACCAAATATCATTGACCTACCACTAATAGTTACTGAGAAACTAAACTAATCATAAAAACTTAACATGTTCACTGGACTGTGAAATAGAGGTTACAGACAAAAGCCATGAAGCAGACTGTCATGTACTACCCGAGAGAAACCTACGTACCAAATATCATTGACCTACCACTTATAGTTACTGAGAAAATGACCTAATCACAAAAACTTAACATGAGTTTACGCCACCAGTCATCGTACTTTGTATGCCTATGTCTCGCTTTCAATTTTCAAGAAGTCTGGAAATTGACTATTGATTAGTTGAAGAAATTATATATACTGTTTTGTATATGTATATTTCTTTGTTTACATTGATGTGCCAATTCAATTGACGAACTTAGGCATGGCCGAAGACTCTTTTTGCCAATATTTCTTTTTGTATTGGTGCAGTAGCAAATACCTAAAATATTTGTCTCACGAAATCAAAGGAAACTCCTACAAATTACCAATAATTGGACAAAATTGCAAAATTTATCAAGATGTAAGTCAGTCACCAAATTGTAACAAATGTCACAGGGCAAAGCCACTTTATTGTACCATATTTGGATAGTTCCCATCAAGGTGATTGATGATTTCATGTTTTGATGATGAGAAAATTGTGTAATACACAAAATGTAACAAAAGTCACTCATGCATTTAATAGAGTATAGCTACATAATTGTCAATGATTAGGGTAGTATTCATCAAGGAAATTATTTTGATGAAACACTGCCTTTTAAATGTGTAGTTAATGTGAAACAGACTTAATAATTTGTAAAGGTTCCATGGAACCTGGTGTCTCACCTGCTGACTCCACTGTCAATCTAATTTGGCTTATATTAAGATGTGGTTGCTAGGCAGAGTTCCAAGAAACAACTTATCTTTGACGGTTTCAGGAAAGGAGAAGGTCGTTTTGGAGTGAAAATGGCCCTAAATTGAAACTATCTCAGAAAGTCTTCTAAATTACAGATTAAACTAATAATACAACGTACTTTAATAAAACAATATAAGTTTAACATTTATTTCTTTCTATAGATCATAACAGCATGTGCAATAATGACAAATATTCAGAAATTGTGGAAATCTGCATAATTTTTTGCTAGTTTGACGAATACTACACGGAATTTAACAGACTCCGCAACCGTCGCCCAACAAGATATTTACAGCATAAGTGTACTTCCTTAATACCTACCCAAAGGCAAAAAATATTTTTGGGCTACGCTCTGTATTAGCGCACCCAAAATGTAACTGAAATTACCAAATTTTAGTTCAAATCCTTCATTTTTCACGAATTACACGATGTCTAATGACGTCATAAATGCAAATACATCATCAAAACTGTGAAACATGTGCATATCTTTCAAGGCCTATATATTGGTATAGATAAATCATCATTCTGAGGTTGCTGTCGACATTTCAATTTTTTGCTCATTTTACAGGGCCAAAAAGACCCCAAAACGTACCTTCTCCTTTACCAAAATTGGAATACAAAATTTATATAATCAAAGCATTGAAAATATTGTTTTTTGACTAAAATTCATCAAAACACATGGTAGCAAACAAGAATTCCCTAAAATTGTTGGTCTTTGAGAGTTTCAGGAAATTTACTAAAATTAGAACCATATTTTTTAATTCTTAGTTTTCAGAATTATGTCTTGTATGAAGAAATGGCTAAAATATTTGATTGTATGTGAAAATTTCAAAAATTGTTAATCTTGGACTTTTTCAGGAAATTTACCAAAATTGGAACCGGAATAAAATTCTGAAAGCTTATTGTGCATCTATAGACTACATGCAACAATTCTACATCAAAGATAAAGTCCTTATTCTCAATTTTGTTTAAACTTTGTTGATATATGGACCTAAATAGAAAATTTAGCCAAATTCATTGAAGCAAAAAATATAGGTCAAGGTGACATTATTCTGGTATGGATATTGGTTACTACCAAAGATGTAACCACTTACCAATAATCATCAGTCTATGGCATGTGGATGCTGAGATATGGTACAAACAAACAAAAAATCATAGAAAAATGAAGTCCAACTAATGGAAAAATATGGAAAAATTGGAATTATTTTTTTTTCACAAAATAAAAATGAAGTTGTACTGAATATTGTGTCAAAATTTCATTGATATTGTATATGATTTGAGAAAGTTATTGAAGTTCAAAAAAAGTTTAACATTTGGATTAACCAAATGTTAAGGACGCCAACACCAAGGACAACGGAATCTATGATCACTATTGTCGCAGGTAAGAGAAAAAGGCAAAATTCAATAAAAGTCAATTAACCTTAAAATATAGGTCACAGAGACTTATTGTTATTGGGCAGTTTTCCTCAAAATGAATGTTCTTTTCAAATATTGTGCTACAAGGGAAAGAAGTTGAGAAGTGGGCTTTAACACATCAGGATGGAATGACGGATAGACAAAGGTGAAGCTATATGCCCCTCCACTATATCAGGGGTACAAATTTATACTTTATAAACCAAAGTGAATTTTTCATAGGTTTTTGTATAGGCAATGTTTATCCATGAACGAATGTGACAAAATAAATAGGATTTAATAAAATTTGTCAAAATGCTACTAAAGATGCATAAAATGAAATTATCAAACAAAGTATGGGGGTTTGTGGGCAAAAAATTATAATGCTTTTGAATGGATAAAACCAGAGAAGTCCGAAAACCTGACAAAAATACCAAAACGTGACAAGCGAGCATCCTTAAGTGCACCAGGTGAAAAGTTACAATATCTATCATATTTTCAGTAAATTATTTTACAAATACTGTAAACAGTAATGTTCACAATTGAAGACTAGGAGAAATTAGTACAGGCAAATACCTCAGAAACAATCAGAAGGTTCTAATATTGTCCTATAAACTGTGAACATGTCCCAGTTCAAGAAACCAGGAAAATTAGCAACCACAAAAATTAATACGTTCACAGTAATTATTGATTAAATGTGGAAAAAGTCAATGATTAATTATTCTTATGTACCCCCCCCCCCCTGAAAGGCCTCATATAGTTTTGTCTTACCTACAAGATCCTCTGCCTTTCATTACACATCTTGTATTATTTACTGCATTATTAATCTCTTTCTGTAAGTCTTTTGCCTTTAGATTCACTTGCACCGGAATTCTGTTTAAAATAAAATAAACATTGATTTACAAAATTTCTCCTTTTCTCAGCATGTTACTAGTTGATTAAATTCCTGAGTGGAATTTCCAGCATAATGTTTTTCACTCATAAAGTTGAGTATGACATCACCTTATTAAGCTCCTTTTTGAGCAATCACACCATTAACAAACATTGTAAATCCTACATACTACGCCTGAAAACTTAAGAAAAACAAAATCCCCCTTCCATTTGCTCCTGAATAAAGATATTTCTCCATTTTAGATAGTTTAATTGAAGTTTTGTATGCTCTCTCAATCTCACATGTTGAAATTCTAAACTTTTAGTATCTTAAAAGGAAACTAGAGATTGTGTCTATCAGACACACAAATGCCCCGCCGACAAATTTATCGCAGTAGATAACCTAAGCTAATCAG
The DNA here is from genome assembly GCA_002080025.1 of Modiolus philippinarum. Classification (NCBI taxonomy): domain Eukaryota; kingdom Metazoa; phylum Mollusca; class Bivalvia; order Mytilida; family Modiolidae; genus Modiolus; species Modiolus philippinarum. Next base: position 112,428 of record MJUU01072569.1, read on the forward strand.
AAATAAAAATGAATCCCCAGTCACTGAATCGTGATGGAATCATGAGGAAGTACTGCAAAAGATGATTATTAAATAAATAATATGAAACATCATGATGATACGTTGTGCAGTTGTTTATAAATAGACTTAAAAAACACAAAATTAACTGAAAGTCACTCAAGCGTAAAATGAAGGTCAAAGACACTTAATCGTCCTTGATTTGGATCATCAAGGTGATTAAATGGATGCAACACAATTGTGAAAGCATGTTAAGTTGTTGAGAAATGGACTTGGTGACTGGCTTGTCCGTGTCTTCTTATGAAATTTTAGTTTCTTGATATTTGGGTTATTGGATGTGGTTTGTTTCCATTGATTTATTCACTTTTTACCCTTTTTGGGGCCATTTAGGGCTTGCTATATGGTGTGAGGTTCCTCACTGTGTTGAAGACCGTACGGTGACCCCTGGATGCTTTGTTTTGGGTCGTTTTGGCCTGGATATGGGATGTTGTCTCCTTGACATTTGCCCCATTTCTTTTCTTTTTCATATTAAATGCAAAATTAAACAAAAATTGCAAAAAAAGTCACTCAAGCGTAAAATATAAGTCAAAGCCACTTTATTCTTAATAATGTGGGCAGTACTCATCAAGGTGATTAATTTGATGAGATACCATTGTAATATGATGTGTAGTTGATGAGAAATGGACCTAAACACAAAATTTAACAAAAGTCACTCAAGCATAAAATATAGGTCAAAGCCACTTTATTTAGTGATTTGTGTAGTACTCATCAAGGTGATTAATTTGATGGGACATCATTTAGTGATCATCAAGGCAAATAATTTGATTAAACATCATTGTGGTATCATGTGTAGTTGTTGAGAAATGGACTTAAATGCAAAATTTAACAAAAGTCACTCAAGCGTAAAATGTAGGTCATGGGTCCCCAATTTTTAGTGAATCTGGTAGTACTTATCAAGGTGCATGTTCTGATGTAATACTACTAAAATATTACAAGAGGTTACCAAAATATGGACCTAAATGCAAAACTTAACATCAGGACGTACTTACGGATGTACAGACAATTAAGGGTAAATCTATATGCCCCTTCCACTTCGTGGCGGGCATAAAAAAATCCATAACCAACTCACATAAGGAGGAGATTCTCTATACATAATATAGCTGTATATTAATCACTTATATTCAAGGTAATTCTCTATTAATTTGATCCAATTGTTTAATGTGATGAGTACAAAATAATATATTTTCATATTTGTGTTGGCAAATACACAATTTTACTGTTTCTGTTTCGAATACTAGTCATGAGACATCAAGAGTTTATGATAAATTCAAATGGAAAAAGTTTTCTGCCAAAAAAACATGTCTGAAGATTTTGATGTTCAAATTTTGTTTAGAAAGTAAAATATTTATGTTGAAAATGCGACTCAATGATATCATTTGTGTACCCTTTAGTGGTATAGAACCTTTATTTGTCTGCTGTTTATTCTTTACAACTGTAACCCAATTACAATTTTCAGGACATTTTTCCACAAATCAAAAAATTTAACTCAAAGTCACCATTATCTTTTTCAATATGGCCATGTTTCTTGTCAAAAGATGACTTCTTAGGATGACCACATCAAAAGTTTTGTTTGAAACATCACATTATAAAAATGCAACTTCTTGGTCAGTTGGTACAATTTATGTGCTTGGAGGTTTCAAAATTAAACAAGACCTTTAAACCTAATGCAATTGTCTGCAGTACTTTGCTTACTACACTTTTAATATTTGCATTTCATCTACTTCATACTGACTGCCTGTTTATTAATAAACAACGTTCATCAGGATTCTGAGCGTTTATTCACCTAATCAGACAAGCATTTTCTTATGTCCTGATCAAATCAACATGAATACAAGCTATAATATTAATTTAAATTTTGGTTATCCCTCCATGTTTACGGTACATCAAGTTTATGTGTAATTGTGCTTGAATTTTGGTAACAGTTTGACATTGGACTATTATATGGGTGATTTTGATTTGGTTTGGAGACCTGAAAATTAGGTTAAAAGTTTTGTAGATCTCCCCCTTGCCCTTAAAATACCATCTCAGACTTAAATTTGTCACAGGATATGCTTCTGAACCACTGAAAATTGAAAATTTAATCAAACACATACACTATAAGAGAACATGTGCCTAAATTTTGTGTTGAATGTAGGTTTGATAAGTTGTTTAAGATTGTATAGCATAAATTCCTGATAGTTATCAGAACAATATTTTATGGTTACTCATTTCATATCAAATTTTTACCTTTTCCTGCCGTAGAAGTTTTTGCCTAATAATGAAGGAAGTAGTCTTATAACTCCTTGATCTGCCAGATATAAATCATAACTTTGTGACAACTTTCTTTTGGCTTCATATGGTTTGTATTCTAACTTCAATGCTTTTAAAGGAATAACCTGTATATAAACATAATAGAATTAACATATGGTTTGTATTCTAACTTTAATGCTTTTAAAGGAATAATCTACAATAGAATTAACATGTATATAAATATATAAATATACATATGGTTTGTATTCTAACTTTAATGCTTTTAAAGGAATAACCTGTATATATAAATAGAATAGAATTAACATGTATATAAATATATAAATATACATATAGTTTGTATTCTAACTTCACTGTTTTAAAAGAAATAACCTGCATATAAACATTATAGAATTAACATGTATATAAATATATAAACATACATATGGTTTGTATTCTAACTTCAATGCTTTTAAAGGAATAACCTGTATATAAACATAATAGAATTAACATGCATGTAAATATATAAATATATATATGGTTGTAAGTTTCCTTGTGTATCTATATACAAAATTGTACATTTTATCTTAACTGTGGTCTGCCACTATGACAAATTAAAGTACTGATAGCACTCATGAAAAATTTGGATTCAAAAATGTGTGCAAATAAGGTGAACACATGTTCAAATTATTGCATAAAATATTAGCAAAATGTATTTGTGTTTCCTATTATAAGGAATTTGAAAATAGGCCATGAAGGTCGGTAGGACAGAGAGTTTTTTTTTTGCTAAGTATTCTTTAGTCAGTTATATTGTATGCATGTCATTGCTATATTTCTTGTTTTTTACTCATGTAGTCATATTGCTAAACAAAAAGTGTAATCTGACCAGTAAAAATGATGACCAACTCTTCATGTATTTTCTGATGAATAGTGCTTATGGTGGTAGAAATAAACACATTACCCCCAAAACAAAAAAATTGTCTTATAAAACAACGTGTGTACAACTCAGTCTTTTAACAAGGAAAATAAAGTCACAGTTTCTTACCTCAGATATACATGTAACACCTTTACTTTTTAATAAATCTTTATAATGATCCTGGGTCACTTCAAATTCTCTGTTCTTTCTATCTAAATCTTTGACAAACAAACAAACTTCTGTATTTTTCCTGTATAAACCATGTGGTAATTTTCTGTAAAGATAGCAAATTTAAATACTAAAAGGTGTGACAATTTTTTTTGTACTAAATTCACATCTTGTACAAAAAAGATTTTGACATTAAAAGTTGTCGACAAGTTATAGCTGTGGCATTGTCAGACTATGTTGCCAACTTGGCACTTTATCACAGTTTAAGTTTTTAAATCATATTCAACTGTCTTTTTTTCATCACAGTTTAAGTTTTTATATCATATTCAACTGTCTTTTTTTCATCACAGTTTAAGTTTTTATATCATATTCAACTGTCTTCTTTTCATACAAAACCATTATTATATCTGATACACACCCAATAAGTACTCTAAAAATAAATCAAAACTGTTAACGTTTTGTGTATACCGGAACTCTTGATAATCATAAATTTCCAAAAACAAGAGGCTCTCAAGAGCCTGTATCGCTAACTTGGACCATGGCCAATACATAACTTTAAATAAACTTATATGTTAAAGGGTCTCATTTTCAAACTATGTAAATAAACATTTATGTTATATGATCCAACTTTAATTAACTATTTTCCCTATTGCATGCAATCTTGGATAAGGCCTATTGCATGCAATCTTGGATAAGGGATGGATCTGCAGGACACAATTTTAAAGAAAATTAAGTCTGTGCCAAAGTTTATTTCCAACTGGCCAAATGGTTTTAAAGAAGATCTTTGAATGTACTCCTATAATAAACTATGTTTCCCATTGGTAGCCAATTTGCATAAGTTGCAGACTTGAAGGACATCTGTTTTGAAGGGAACCATCTAAGATACATTGTGATTAAGTTTTATCCTAACTGGCCATGTTAGATGATATATAGGCACCAAAGTTACAATACTTAGTCAGCACCTCATAAGCATCATTAATGCCAAGTTCTGTTTAAATCCATTCAGCGGTTATCAAGGTTAATTTCATCAAATGCTCACTAAAGGCTTTTTTAATAAAAACATTATGCTGTTTATGAAGCTGGGAAACTACTTCGACATTCATGTCAGCAAAGTTTATAGTGATAAAACACTAACATCCCTGTAAGACACAATACATTTGTATAGAAAAATCATTATGACATCAAATAAGGTACCGTGAAGATTAAGAAAGTATTTTTGCAAAAAATTGTAGAAATTTGCACAAAAACACTGTTTTTGCTCTTAATTATGGAAGAAATAATTTTTTTTAATGAAGTGATATCAGGGAATTTCTCTAAAGCTTAAAAGAACTAGAGGCTCAGAAGGCTGAGCCTGTATCGCTCACCTGGCTTTCTGGTTTCAGCAGATTTTTATATCTGAGGAACTGTAATTGGCAGCAATCTAAGTGAAGCATTGCTGTAAAGTTTTGTTTAATCTGCTCAAGTCATTTCAAAAGAGATAGTCAAAATGTATATTTTCCCATATAAGGGTACAATGTTAAACTATGTTTGGTCCTGACAGCCATGTTTTTTGGCAGATCGGAAAAAATTTTGGCAATTTTAGTGGGCATTATTTCTGAAAAGTTTGGGTCAATTTTCTTCAGTAGTTTCAGGAGATAGCAAATGCTTTTCCCATTGGGTCCCATGTTAAGCTATGTTCTGCGCTGGCGTCCATGTTTTTTAGCGGAAGGCAAAAATTTCAGCAATCTACATAAAGAACCTTCAATACATCATTCCTGCAAAGTTTAGTTCAGTTTAACTCTGTAGCTTCAGAGGAGATAGCAAATATATGCTTTTCCCATAGAGTCCCATGTTAAACTAAGTTCTGAGCTGGCAGCTATGTTTTTCAGCGGATCAGACAAATTTCGGCAATCTTCATAAAGGACCTTCCATACACCATTCCTGTAAAGTTTGGTTCAATTTGCTTCTGCAGCTTCAGAGGAGATAGCAAATATATGCTTTTTCCCATAGGGTCCCATGTTAAACCTAAGTTCAGCTCTGGCGGCCATGTTTTTTGGTGGATCATAAAAATTTGGGCAATCTATATGAAGGACCTTCCATACATCATTCCTGTAAAGTTTGGTTCCATTTGCTTCAGTAGCTTCAGAGGAGATAGCAAATATATGCTTTTCCCATAGGGTCCCATGTTAAAATATGTTCTGCGCTGGTGGCCATGTTTTTTAGCGGATCAGAAAAATTTCGGCAATCTACATAAAGGACCTTCCATACATATACATCATTCCTGTAAAGTTTGGTTCAATTTGCTTCTGCAGCTTCAGAGGAGATAGCAAATATATTGGTCCAATGTCAAACCTAAGTTCAGCGTTGGCGGTCATGTTTTTTGGCAGATCAGAAAAATTGCGACAAACTAAGTAAAGGACCTTCCATACATCATTCCTGTAAAGTTTTGTTCAAATTGGTCCAGTGGTTTCTGAGGAGATAGTCAAAATGTAAAAAGTTTAAGGACGGATGACGGACGACTGACGGCGAGTGATGGCAAAAGCTCACATGGCCTTGTAGGCCAGGTGAGCTAAAAAAATTAAACACAGAATTTAAAGGGAAATAACCAATAATTCATATGGCATTGGAAAAAAAATTGATGAAAAATGGTCAATAAATCATACACAGGCCTTTGGATTTTCTTCAAAATTTCAGAGTATGTAGATCTTGATATGCTGAACATTTTTCCAATNTACACTTCACCTCTATCTGTTACAGTTTTTGAAATAAAAAATAAACAAGAGTTGTCAGAAGACAACATAGCTCGCCGGGGATTCCAGTAACCTCAATGCACAATAAATTCGAAAGTAATAGAAAGCTTTCTTCACAAGAAAGTCACATATCAAATATAAACACCCTATCACTAAACAACTTAATTCTAGAAGCAAAGTTAAAGTTTTTAAAAAATTGGCCTCACGGCAAGATCAAGGTCAAAATGTCTACAAATATGGTACCATTAGAAAGCTCTCATCAAAAGAACATCACATACCAAATATGAACACCCTACCACTAAACAACTTAATTCTAGAAGCAAAGATAAAAGTTTTTAAAAAATTGCCCTCAGGGCAAGGTCAAGGTGAATATGTCTACAAATATGGTACCACAGGAAAGCTCTCACCATAAGGAAGTTACATACAAAATATATACACCCTACCACTAAAGGCCTACCTTCTAGAGGAAATGTTGAAGTTTTTAACAAATTGCCCTCAGGGCAAGGTCAAGGTCAAAATGTCTACAAATATGGTACCACAATAAAGCACTCATCATAAGGAAGTTACATACCAAATATAAACACCAGACCGCTAAAAGCCTACCTTCTATAGGCAAGGTTAAAGTTTTTTAAAAATTGCCCTCAGGGCAAGGTCAAGGTCAAAATTTACAAGTATGGTACCAGAAGAAAGCTCTCATCACAAGGAAGTCACATAGCAAATATAAACACACTAGCACTAAAAGCCTACCTTCTAGAGGCAAGGTTAAAGTTTTTCAAAAACTGCCCTCAGGGCAAGGTCTACAAATATGGTACCAGAAGAAAGCTCTCATCACAAGGAAGTCACATGGCAAATATAAACACGCTACCACTAAAAGCCTACCTTCTAGAGGCAAGGTTAAAGTTTTTCAAAAACTGCCCTCAGGGCAAGGTCAAGGTCAAAATGTCTACAAATATGGAACCAGAAGAAAGCTCTCATCACAAGGAAGTCACATAGCAAATATAAACACGCTATCACTAAGAGGCAAGGTTAAAGTTTTTCAAAAACTGCCCTCAGGGCAAGGTCAAGGTCAAAATGTCTACAAATATGGTACCAGAAGAAAGCTCTCATCACAAGGAAGTCACATAGCAAATATAAACACGCTACAACTAAAAGCCTACCTTCTAGAGGCAAGGTTAAAGTTTTTCAAAAACTGCCCTCAGGGCAAGGTCAAGGTCAAAATGTA
>MJUU01072569.1:120170-140095 GCA_002080025.1 Modiolus philippinarum
AAAAATTGCCCTAAGGGCAAGGTCAAGGTCAAAATGTCTACAAATATGGTACCAGAAATAAGCTCTCATCACAAGGAAGTCACAAGGCAAATATAAACACGCTACAACTAAAAGCCTACCTTCTAGAGGCAAGGTTAAAGTTTTTCAAAACCTGCCCTCAGGGCAAGGTCAAGGTCAAAATGTCTACAAATATGGAACAAGAAGAAAGCTCTCATCACAAGGAAGTCACATAGCAAATATAAACACCCTACCACTAAAAGCCTACCTTCTAGAGGCAAGGTTAAAGTTTTTCAAAAACTGCCCTCAGGGTAAGGTCAAGGTCAAAATGTCTACAAATATGGTACCAGAAGAAAGCTCTCATCACAAGGAATTCACATACCAAATATCAACATCCTACTTCTTCAGGTCTCAATTCCACAAGCCAGGTTAAAGTTTTGCTGACGCCGACGACGCCGATGCCAGGGGTATGACACAGCTCTCCCGACATTCGTCCCAGCGAGCTAAAAATGCGCAAATTTGAAAAATTTACGGAAAAAGGGCTATAACTCTCAGACAGTTTTCCAATTTTCTTCAAAATTGTAGAGCAGATAGATCTCTGCATTCTGAAGAATTTTACCATGTCAGATTTTTTATATCTGCAACGGTTCTGGAGTTATTTGCCAAAAACAGCAATTTACCCCCTATGTTCTATTTTTAGTAACAGCAGCCATATTGTTTGGCCCTCGGACTATCTGAACACATTTTTTAAACTACATATCCTGGTGATGACTCAGGCCAAGTTTGGATTAAATTGGCCCAGTTGTTTCAGAGGAGAAGCTTTTTAAAGAAAAATTTACGACAGACGGGCGACAGACGCCAAGTGATGGCAAAAATTCACCCTGGCATAGCCAGGTGAGCTAATAAACCAAATTCAGGGTTGGTCCAGTTTCATGGTGTGAACCAGATGACAATTTACTCAATACGTTGAAGCGGCCTTACCAATCCAAAATTTTTCAAGAGAATCTGCACTCTGATACACAATGAAAAATTTAAGTCATTGAAGCGTGACTTGGGGGGGGGGGGGGCATAGACAAAAAATGACACTGAAACTAATGCAACTGCATACATGATATCAACAGGATATTATGAGTAGTTGATTTAAAGCAGATGCAAGATAAAACTTAAACATTTGATAAACAGGCAAAATTTTAAAGTCAACAGAGCATGACTGCGAAGGCAGACATAAAATGCTACTGAAACTGTCAGATATGTATTGATGCTAATGCAGTTGCATACCAAATTTCAATGGGCTACTATGAGTATACGTAGTTGATGTTTAATAGACACAAGAAAAAACTTTTAAAATTGTGAATGCTGCTGCTGCAAACGCCAGAATCACCATACCTAAGCTTAGCCTTTTTTGACTAGGATAGATAAAATGCTGAATTATTATGATAACAGTAGGGCCAGAGACTTACCATGATAAATTGCTATGACAGACATATCCCTCTAAATTTTCAAATCATTGTATCTGTTTTCCTGATTGATCTATCTACATATTTTCTTTTGTATGTCAAGTGGTAGACTGCACCACTTTAAATGCAAAAGAAATCATGTATATAGATCAAACAGGATATAAAATATATATATTTCACTAGGAGTGATACATCTATCACAATATAAATAAAATATAGCTGGGAGTATGACAGAGCACATTGTCAATCCATGCTAAGCAGAGGTTGACAATGTTTTTCAAGGGGTAACGATCTGCTCTGTCAACCTCCCAGTTATTTTGTTAATTTCTTATTTTATAATACTGCATGCTTTTTAATTTCAATCATAATGGAAAATCATTGAACAATTAACAATGTTACACTCTGCTCACTGATGCATAAACAATGTCACCCTCTGCAGAGGGTAACATTGTTAATGCATCAGTGAGCAGAGGGTAACAGTGTTCATGCTTCAATGATTTCATGTGTTAGACCAAACTAGAACATACTTCTTAGAGAATGAGAAGACAGGAAATTTTCATGAAGTATACATGTAATAAAGTAACTTATCACAGTACTTCTCTGGATGTACTGTATACTCACATTTTAACGGTTTTATCACAGTACGTCTCTGTATGTACTGTATACTCACATTTTGATGGTTTTATCACGGTACGTCTCTGGATGCACTGTATACTCACATTTTGAAGGTTTTATCATGGTACCTCTCTGGATGTACTGTATACTCACATTTTGATGGTTTTATCACGGTACGTCTCTGGATGTACTGTATACTCACATTTTGATGGTTTTATCAAGGTACCTCTCTGGGTGTACTGTATACTCACATTTTGACGGTTTTATCACTGCACGTCTATGGACATACTGTATACTCACATTTTGATGGTTTTATCACGGTACCTCTCTGGATGTACTGTATACTCATATTTTGATGGTTGTAACACAGTACCTCTCTGGATGTACTGTATACTCACATTTTGACGGTTTTATCACTGTACGTCTATGGATGTAGTGTATACTCACATTTTGATGGTTTTATCATGGTACCTCTCTGGATGTACTGTATACTCACATTTTGATGGCTTTATCATGGTACGTCTATGGATGCACTGTATACTCACATTTTGACGGTTTTATCACTGTACCTCTCTGGATGTACTGTATACTCACATTTTGACGGTTTTATCACTGTACCTCTCTGGATGTACTGTATACTCACATTTTGATGGTTTTATCAAGGTACGTCTCTGGATGCACTGTATACTCACATTTTGATGGTTTTATCACGGTACGTCTGTGGATGTACTGTATACTCACATTTTGATGGTTTTATCACAGTAAGTCTATGGACATACTGTATACTCACATTTTGATGGTTTTATCACGGTACCTCTCTGGATGTACTGTATACTCATATTTTGATGGTTGTAACACAGTACCTCTCTAGATGTACTGTATACTCACATTTTGACGGTTTTATCACTGTACGTCTATGGATGTAGTGTATACTCACATTTTGATGGTTTTATCACGGTACCTCTCTTGATATACTGTATACTCACATTTTGACGGTTTTATCACTGTACATCTATGGATGTACTGTATACTCACATTTTGATGGTTTTATCATCGTACCTCTCTGGATGTACTGTATACTCACATTTTGATGGTTTTATCACGGTACCTCTCTGGATGTACTGTATACTCACATTTTGATGGTTTTATCATGGTACGTCTCTGGATGCACTGTAAACTCACATTTTGGTACCTCTCTGGGTGTACTGTATACTCACATTTTGACGGTTTTATCACTGTACCTCTCTGGATGTACTGTATACTCACATTTTGATGGTTTTATCACGGTACGTCTCTGGGTGTACTGTATACTCACATTTTGATGGTTTTATCACTGTACCTCTCTGGATGTACTGTATACTCACATTTTGATGGTTTAATCACGGTACCTCTCTGGATGCACTGTTTACTCACATTTTGATGGTTTTATCAAGGTACGTCTCTGGATGTACTGTATACTCACATTTTGATGGTTTTATCACGGTACGTCTCTGGATGCACTGTATACTCACATTTTGATGGTTTTATCATGGTACCTCTCTGGATGTACTGTATACACACATTTTGATGGTTTTATCACGGTACGTTTCTGGATGTACTGTATACTCACATTTTGATGGTTTTATCAAGGTACCTCTCTGGGTGTACTGTATACTCACATTTTGATGGTTTTACCACTGCACGTCTATGGACGTACTGTATACTCACATTTTGATGGTTTTATCACGGTACCTCTCTGAATGTACTGTATACTCATATTTTGATGGTTGTATCACGGTACCTCTCTGGATGTACTGTATACTAACATTTTGACGGTTTTATCACTGTACGTCTATGGATGTACTGTATACTCACATTTTGATGGTTTTATCACCGTACCTCTCTGGATGTACTGTATACTCATATTTTGATGGTTTTATCACCGTACCTCTCTGGATGTACTGTATACTCACATTTTGACGGTTTTATCACTGTACGTCTATGGATGTACTGTACACTCACATTTTGACGGTTTTATCATCGTACCTCTCTGCATGTACTGTATACTCACATTTTGATGGTTTTATCACGGTACCTCTCTGGATGTACTGTATACTCACATTTTGATGGTTTTTATCACGGTACCTCTCTGGATGTACTGTATACTCACATTTTGATAGTTTTATCACGGTACCTCTCTGGATGTACTGTATACTCACATTTTGATGGTTTTATCACGGTATGTCTCTGGATGTACTGTATACTCACATTTTGATGGTTTTATTTACAAGTTTAGGAATCTTTTTAAGTGAAAACTGTATAAAGATATTTTCAACTTCATCTAACAAATCATCTGTTGTTTTACATGTTTTCTGTAGCACCTCCACAATCTCTTTGATCTGAAAATACAGAACAGTTTCTGTAGTAACTCCATGATATCTTTAATCTGAAAATACTGAAATATTTCTGCCATTATTAATAAATATAAAATTATTCAAGGGAAGTAATCAGCAACATTTATTAATACACGCATGTATTTTGGCATCAGAAAAGATTGTGTTGATTCCTTGCAAATCATTGTCAATGCTTACTGATTGCTAGTATATAAACAACACCTGTCCTAATAACTGCTGTAATCAACACTTATTAATGCACAGTCTAATTAACCTGTTTACCTGTCAGAGAACTACTCGCATTGGTAATATATAGGTAAGGTCTGGTGCAAAGGTCGAATACAAGTATATGATTCTGAATGCTAACAGTGATGAAAATCATCTTTTTATACCTGTTAGCATCAGAAAATCCAGCAAGGTCTACGGCTGGATTTGAGACCATACTTGATTGTCCAGGGTTGGCTGGGAAATATCAGTGGTGGTAATTCCCACTGGTAATTACTGGGAAATATTAAAAAAAAATGACTACAACAAAGTGCTCTTGACATAAAAAATACCCCTAACTATTTGTTAAAATTTACTTTCAAACTTATAGTTCCTTTTAAATTGTCTTTGAAATACTTTTAATTCATTTTTCATAAAAAAAGAAGTGTATTTTTCAAATTATTTTAAAATTTAGTTAGTAATGAAAACATGCCTGTATGAATCAATTGTCATCTATGGCAACACCGCCTGCACTATGTCCAGCACTCTAGACAACAAAGCCACCAAGACTATAGAAAAAATATAGCTATCGGTAACCTGGTCATTCCTCCTCTTCAGAAATCTAGATATGAAAAAGAAAGGAAATGGGGTAAATGTCAAGGAGACAACATCCCATATCCAGGTTAAAACGACCCAAAACAAAGCATCTAGGGGTCACCGTACGGTCTTCAAGACAGTGAGGAACCTCACACCATATAGCAAGCCCTAAATGGCCCCAAAGGTGTAAAAAAAGTAGATAAATCAATGGAAACAAACCACATCCAATAACCCAAATATCAAGAAACTAAAATTTTATAAGAAGACACGGACAAGTCAATCACCAACATATTCCTGACTTTGGACACGTGCAAAAAAAAAGAGTTGTAACATAGTACATGATAAACAGTGTGTGTGGGTAGGAAATAGATAGAAGAAGGATAAGGTTTTCAACAGATACTTATGGTATATAGATTATAGTGTTGCACACAACTATATATAATATGAATGATAATATATATTAGAAAGGTGAGATGGAAAGATAGAATATATGATTCTGAATGCCAACAGTGGTGTCAGCTGTTGGAGAACTGTTTACCCATTCATGATTTATCTGTTTGTATTTTGTTAAATATTTGCTTCTTTAGTAAAATATTGTTTACAATAAAATGCCCATTTTCTCAGGGGTCTTTCAGCCATGCACAATACAGGTTCATCACCTCTATGAGTGCCCGTCCAGGATTAACCTCATGTCCCTTTCAAACCTAAACTGAACACTTCGTAACAAACAGTTTTATGCATGTATGTACAGTACACACAGAGTGTTTCAGTTACAAAACACCCAGGTCTGACTAGACCGAATTATCTGTCGTTTACAAAGCTACTTTTATCATCGTATGTTTATCTTTTACTGATCTGACTTTCTATTTTTATTTTTTATATTACTTTGTGACGACAGAACGATCTTTTATTTAAAATCGTGAGATCCCTTCCAATTTGGATGCGCTGGAATTTCAGCTGGCTGTCACCTGTGCGTGTATCAAAACACCTACCGGAAGAAATCGGAGTTCTATTTTCCTTCAATTTTAACCAAGTTTCAAGTGCCATAAGTATGGAATATCCCTTGTATGCCTCCATTCAAAGTTCAAGCATATCTCTTCACATTGACCTGGTGCCATTTTGAATAATGAAATTGTCACGTAATAAAAGTTTCATCTAAAACCAAATTCAGGTATTTTCTTTTAATTTCCACGTATTTGACCGGAAAAGGTATGGTAAAAAAAGTGCCTTTAACGTGTACGATTTTCAACTTAATTTTATCACGTGACAATTTCAATATTCAAAATGGCACCAGGTCAATGTGAAGAGATACGCTTGAACTTTGAATGGAGGCATACAAGGGATATTCCATACTTACGGCACTTGAAACTTGGTTAAAATTGAAGGAAAATAGTTCAGATTTCTTCCGGTAGGTGTTTTGATACACGCACAGGCGACACCCAGCCGAAATTCCACTGCATCCAAATTGGAAGCGATCTCACGATTTTAAATAAGAGATCGTTCTGTCATCACAAAGCAATATAAAAAATAAAAAATAAATGGCCAGATCAGTAACAGATAAACATAGGATGATAAAAGGAGCTTTGTAAACGAACAGATAATTCGGTCTAAGGTCTGACATGAGTGAAAAGTATACAGGATTTTCCTGATTCCGGTGGTCAATATCTTAAACTCTTAATAAATATTCTCACTGCATCTATCATTTACTATGATAATTATCTGTGAAAAATAAAGATATAATTCTGTTAAATGATGCATACAACGGTAAACAAACTCGAATATCTATCTTTTGAACATTTGATTAAAAGTCACAAGTCACTCACACTTAGCGTTGTTGATGTTTCTCCTATTCCCGGTGCAAAAGGAAAGTAGTGTATGGAGGCCCAAAACATCAATATTTAAGATCAACAAATCAAAAGGACATATTAGTACACCAGATTGAAAAGAAGCAGTTAAAAACACAACATTTTTTTGATTAACATTTATCTTTAAGTTAAAGAGATCAATGTTATTTCATTATTATTATTACGATTATTATTAATATTATAACAAAAAAACTTCAATTTACATTTCCCAAATTCTATACTGTGAAATCATTTAATTTCGTGGGTACCAATTTTCGTGGGTAGAGAAAAAAAAGACATTTCTTGGTGTACGTAAATTCGTGGATTGCCACTTGTTCCAAGAAAAAAAAATTAAATTCATAAAATAAAGATTATAAAATTCATGGCTTCAGTACCTTCAGAATTGATGTCAAAACTCCAAAATTCAGAACTGTACCTGTAATTAAAGTGTCACCTGTAATTAACAATTCATAGTAATGTGTAGATATTTTGTAATTAGGTAACCATCTGACATAACCTTACTCCATTTGTTATTTTTAAATAGACACCTGTATTGATTGCAAAATAAACATGTCTTTTTCAGCAGAAAATAATTAAAACTTTAAAAGTTTAATTAATAATATGATACAAAAACTGAATTGAGATGGTTTCCTAACTGTAAATCAACACTTTAGCCAGTCAGGGGCATCATCAAAAACAGTTATAAATTTAATAACCTTTATTGGTTAGATTTTTCCATTTTTGAATTATCTCCCTTAGGGAAAATTGCAAAAATAACTAAAATTGGTTATTTCTTCTACAACATGTCAAATTTTCATCAAGCTCTGAATCAAGAAACTTGAACAACAAAACCACATGGTTTATGTAAATTTCAAAAGATATTGATGAAGTAAGACATCTTAATTATCAATGAACTGCTTATATAAGATAATGAACATTTAATTGGCATTTAAAGTCCCTTGGGGGCTTGACTTTGACCAACATGCGTACCATGTTCCTGATGGTGCGTATCAGATGTTATGGTTTCAAATTATAAAGGAAATGTTAATTTATCAAAGAAAAATACCAACACAAATGAGAAAAATTTATTATGGCCACAATCAGGATTTAAAGATCAAAGGAAATTCAAAAATAACCATTTTCCATTACTTATTGAAAATGAAAATAACTGAAAATGGTTATAAAATTTATAACTGTTTTTGATGATGCCCTTGACTGTTAGCGTAATTGATAAACAAAACAGGAAGCCAGTTACCGCTAATTTGTTAACTGGGAAACACCTGGAAATAAAGCATTTTACTTATTTTGCTGCTATTAAAGGTTCAAGAGAATGCATATTTACTTATTGTTGGATATATCAGTTAGTTTGGGCTCAGGTACAAGTGCAAGGTTTATGGCCTCCGTTGATCAGGTCCTTCATTATATTCATTCAATTGTGTAAGAAAATCACATTTCGTTGAGTATTTGAATTCGTGGTTTGGGGACACCCACGAAAACAACGAAAAATGAATTCACAGTACCAAATCTTTCCAAAATATTCATTTAATTTTTTTTTTCATGTTTAAATTGGTGGATCTTTGCGGAATTTACAACCAAAGATCACCAACTACTTTTCTTTTTCTAAATAAAGAAAAAAATCATTTATTTTTGTTTATCAAGTTTTCCATACTTTTTTCTTGACCATCTTGACGTTTTAAAATCATGTGACTGTTGCTGAGGACAAAATGGAGGAAGCTTTACATGTTGCAGACTATGTAGACTTGACAATATCTTATTTTGGACCCAAAAAGCAATAAAAATATTTCATTTACTTTTCATGCAATATCACAGGTTAAATGAATATCAGTAAAATCGTGAAGGTAAGTGTATATAATCAATATTAGCTGAAATAGTTATTGTCCCATCCATGTGTTGACGGTAGTAAATACCAGACCTTCTGACATCACTGACCTATGAACCCAGCGCACTCACAAACACACAATGCTGTGAAAATCCGGAATTCGCAACTACACCGGAATCAGGTACACACCAGAAATAGGAGAAAGGAGTATACTGAAAACACAAGCAATTGCTGGTGAAATGCTGGTGTTTACACTGACATTTGGGATAAAGTGAAGAATATGAACACAATTCTGGTACTACCAGAATTGTACAATTCTGGTACAAATAAGATTACCAGAATTGTTGAAACAATTCTGGATTTGAAACAATTCTGGAATTACCAGAATTGTGTTTTTACAATTCTAATTTTTCCAGAATTGTTGAACTGAACAATTCTAGTAAACCAGAATTGTTTGTATTTTTGAACAATTCTGGGACAGATGTTTATTCTAGAATTGTTCATTTCGAAAGACAATTCTGGTAATCCAGAATTGTACAAATTACAATTCTAGTAATTCCAGAATTGCAGATTATACAATTCTGGTTTTACCAGAATTGTAATAGTTAACAATTCTGGTAATACCAGAATTGTAATTTGAACAATTCTGGTAAAACCAGAATTGTGATTTGAACAATTCTGGAATTACCAGAATTGTATAATGAACAATTCTGGAATTACCAGAATTGTAAATTGAACAATTCTGGTACATCCAGAATTGTATAATGAACAATTCTGGTACCTCCAGAATTGTATAATGAACAATTCTGGTACAACCAGAATTGTAAATTTTACAATGCTTGTTCAGCCAGAATTGTACCTTGAGCAATTCTGGTACAAGTACCAGAGTTGTAAATTTCTGAACAATTCAGGTACAGCCTCACTGAGACTTATAGGATGCAAAAATTCTCCATTTATGGCAATGGCATATGATTTAGATGTGGGTTGATTAAGCACACATGTAACTAATTTTTAGTAACTCATTACATATATGTAGATAAGGCACTTTTGTGTCGCATCATTTCAAATCAAATGCCATCAACAGAAATAAATAAGGAAATCTTGAATAGTTTATGCAGCCAGACTATATTTCCCACATGACACTATGCTTGAAAAAATTGTTGCACATGGTCTGTTTTTTCACATTATTTATTTCACCCCAGGTGATGGTCAGGGCTTTTTTAGCAGAAATCTGAAGCCTGAAAATTGTCCAGATACATCAAGAAGTGTGCAATTCTGGAATACCAGAATTGTCCAGAAATTTCCAGAATTCTGGAATACCAGAATTGTCCAGAATCTTCCAGAATAGCAGAATTTGCTGGTGTTTACTGTGTGAAATATGTCAGACCTGAGTGTTTTGAAACTGAAACACTCTGTGCGTACTTTATACATTTTACGAACTCTGTACTGAGAACAACGCACACATTTGTAACATGATGATTGATGTTGCGCTGGAAGATTTTGCTTCAGTCTTCACTGTTTACAATATATTTTTTAGGGGGGAATTTGATTCGCCAGTTAAACTACAAAATAATTACTTCGTTTTTCTTTATGTCAACAGACATATCTGTGTTTTCTCCACTAGGACCAACGTGCAAATTCTGAACAAAACCGGAAACCTTCGAGTAGTTTTCTTTGAAACGCTTGAGCGGGATAAACAAAACAAATATACCAGTCCCGATAGCGTCTCCCAATAATATGAACGTAAATTCCTCTGTGATTCGGAGCACTCCTTTTTCTTATTGACGCGAGCATATACTTATTTAACTCATGCCATTTAGATTAAAATATAGCAAAACACATTATTATGAAAATCTATTAAAGTGTAAAAATTACTTTATATTCACGTTTTTATATGCACAGTTTATAGATGGGTCTAGTCCACTCTTTTCAATATGCTGCTTCAAAATTATTGAATAATTTACCAGAAGAATTTTGGGGAGATGTGACTTAAGGCCGTTTTAAGGGAATCATTGGAAAATATAAAGATGAGGTGTGTGAATGTAGCTTCTGCGAGAGTTGGGCTTAAAATTATATCCCCACCCCTTTTACCTTAAAATCTTCTTTCTAACGTTTCTTAAGATTCATTTAGATCTTTATTGCTAGTGCCAGTTTTTTACGCTAATATTTGTTTGCTCATTATGTGCTGTATTTTATGTGGTTTTGTGTGCTTGGACCGTTTAATGTTTTCTTATGCTTTTTATAATTGTGCAATGTCAATTATCTTTTAAGTTGTGTAATGTGAAATTTGCATGCTTAATTTGATCTTATAAAAATTTTGTTGAATATTTCAGATGACCATTGCAATATTGAAAACCAAGAAGCTGTAAAGTCACCATAGCAATACTGAAAACCAAGAAGCTGTAAGGCCACCATTGCAATACTGAAAGCCAAGAAGCTGTATGGTCACCATTGCAATACTGAAAACCAAGAAGCTGTAAGATCACCATTGCAATACTGAAAACCAAGAAGCTGTAAGGTCATCATGCAATACTGAAAACCAAAAAGCTGTAAGGTCACCATTGCAATACTGAAAACCAAGAAGCTTTAAGATCACCATTGCAATACTGAAAA
The DNA here is from genome assembly GCA_002080025.1 of Modiolus philippinarum. Lineage (NCBI taxonomy): Eukaryota > Metazoa > Mollusca > Bivalvia > Mytilida > Modiolidae > Modiolus > Modiolus philippinarum. The sequence goes on from MJUU01072569.1 coordinate 131,710, forward strand.
CCAAGAAGCTGTAAGGTCACCATGCAATACTGAAAACCAAGAAGCTGTAAGGTCACCATTGCAATACTGAAAACAAGGAAGCTGTAAGATCACCATTGCAATACTGAAAACCAAGAAGCTGTAAGGTCATCATGCAATACTGAAAACCAAAAAGCTGTAAGGTCACCATTGCAATACTGAAAACCAGGAAGCTGTAAGGTCATCATTGCAATACTGAAAACCAGGAAGCTGTATGGTCAACATTGCAATACTGACAACCAAGAAGCTGTGAGGTCATCATTGCAATACTGAAAACCAAGAAGCTGTAAGGTCACCATTGCAATACTGAAAACCAAGAAGCTGTAAGATCACCATGCAATATTGACAACCAAGAAGCTGTAAGATCACTATGCAATACTGAAAACAAGAAGCTGTAAGGTCACTATTGCAATACTGAAAACCAAGAAGCTGTATGGTCACCATTGCAACACTGAAAACCAAGAAGCTGTAAGGTCATCATTGCAATATTGAAAACCAAGAAGCTGTAAGGCCATCATTGCAATACTGAAAACCAAGAAGCTGTAAGGTCACCATTGCAACACTTAAAACCAAGAATCTATAAGGTCATCATTGCAATACTGACAACCAAGAAGATTTTTATGGCTCCTGAAACCATTTACATTTGTGTTGGTAGCAGCTTTATTTCTTCATGCAGCTTTGGTACGACAGAGACATTTAAACACAGAGATTAGAAGCTTTTAAACTAACCAGTTATGACATGAAGAACAACAAACGGCAAAAGATCGACTACAAATGGGTACACTCTTTTTACAATATACTCCTCCTACAATTTTTACAGTGCAAATTTGAAAAAAAGGCTCATCAGACTCTAAAATGATTCCCTTGACGTTAGAATCATTTTTTCGATATCTTAAACGAAAAAACTTTTTAACAATTAGTTAAAAGTCTACATATTGAATTCAAATTATTAATTAATTAATTAATTAATTGATAAATTGTGTTATTTTGGGGTTTTATGATTACTAGTATATGGTGTAGAACGCAAAAACTTCTTTTTTGATATACAAAGTCGAATTTAAAAAAATTGAATTGAGTCCCAACAATACTCTTATACGAGTATTGTGCACAATACTCGTACATAATTAGTATACTAGTATTGTAAAAAATAATTAGAAAAGTACAATTCTGGTACAATACTCGTATACTAGTATTGTTTACAATACTGGTGAAGAGTCTGACTGTTCTAGCTGCTTGATAATATTGGTATTTGAATAAATAATATAGGATTAAACACTTATTTTTAGGAAATTATCTATATATAAACTCCGGCAGCTCACTCACAAACTGAATAAAGTCCGAAGGACTTTATGTAAAGTTTGTGAGTGAGCTGCCGGAGTTTATACATACATAATTTCCTAAAAATCAGTATTTAATCCTTATAATTCCAAATTTGTATGTTGAAAATTGCGTTATCCGTGTTAACGACGTCTTTATTTGCTGCACTATATTTTTTGCGGAGCGGATTAATGGGCAAACGGAAATATCGAAAAATATTTCCGTTTGCTATTTATGGTTGACCAATGAAAATGAACGTTACAATTACATTTGGAATTATAACAATTTATATTTACTATTACTTTAACAGACATAAACAAATAATAACATAAACGATCACAATTCTTTAGAAATACATGTACATTTCATTATGTTATTAAAACACCAATACACAAGCAATTTTAATTATTTAGTGAAAACACATGTAATAATACACAATAAACAAAAAATGCAAGTGCTCTGCCACTAAAAGGACCCCAGAAAATGTTTATGTACAATTTACTTAATAATTATTATTATAAAATACAACGATAGTAAAGCCTTCATTGATTGATTGATGTGTTAGGGTAAGGAGCTCTGATCGTGGGTTTTGATAGTACAGACTTTGCGCCCATAAACATGTCTCTGATTATGTGTAGACATTTCTACAATTTACTGACTGATGTGAGTTTATTGTAATTCATGATTATTTTATTGAAAAGTCACTCAGCTCAGACATGTAGTCAAATGAAACTGTTATATTGTGTGACAAGTAGCTGTAGAACTCTGATTTCCATGGTCTTCAAGGCTTCCCAGCTTTATTCAGAGTTATAGGTTATAAAACATATCTAACTGACAAACAAACATTCCTTTGACAATTTCAAATCACAATTAATCAAATCAAACATCTTTAAAGAGCTTGGGTAGATAAACAACTTAGTTTTTAATTACTCTCATACTTTGAGCAATATCCTCAATTAACAAAAACAACAATTTATCATGTTTATGTCTGGTAATTATGGTGAAAAATGATGGCAGGGAGGACAGTAAATTTCCCCAAGAGTTGTTCAATATTCCAGATGTTTGCAGTGGAAAAGTGAAAACTTCTTCATACCCCTGCTTAGTCTGACTGAGCATAGCAGTGTAAATTTCAATAGACGAGCTTTTTCAACCATTGGTTTAAGTATCACAAGATAATGAAATGTGTACTGTATTTGGAATCACTGACACGTCCACAAAAGCCTGCAATTAAACATGCAAACTGTCACCAAAGGAGACATTGAAGCCTACAGCTTGTAAACAGAAGAATCTTGGCATCCCACTACTCCATCAATTTTGTGGACCTGTGTTACATATGGATATATGATTTCTGAATTTATCCCTTTCTGCTTTTTTGTCTTGGTATCCGTTTGCCGATATATTTAAATGTTGTTTTAAGTAATAAATAACAAAATACCGAAGTTACTGTAAATTAGGCTTCTGCAGTTAGTAATTTTGATAACTAATTTCCATTGTAGTACCATTACTTTTGAAAGGTACATTTTCCTCCATGATGATGTGTATCAAATCAAATCAAATCAAATAAACTTTATTTAAAGTCGGCAAGTTAAATAACAACATAACATAAGCTCTTACAGAGCTTTTGAACCGACATTAAGTGCGACAAATATACAGTGCATGCATACATAGATATATAATAATACAAGACATAAAACAGATATCAAGCAGAGACGTATATAAAACAGTACAAACACATATTACACATATGATATAAGACATAAGTATCATTACACATTACATTGCTTCGTGATACCACATAAGTGTCCACATTCAACAAGTAGGCAAAAATAAATAGAAAATTTATCAAGCACATAAAAAGCACTAAAGTTGAAATAAAAAGAAATATGTATGGCTAAAAACATAGCTGAGACAAGCAAATAAAAACATTTAGCAGAAAAATAATAAAAGAGCAAACAAAATAAAAACGATATGGCTTTAGGCACGCTGCTCAAAGTTATTTAATTTTTACATGCACTACAAAAACAGGATTGTCCCTCCCACCTCGAAATCATAGTTTTGAATTGGTTGAAATTGGAACAGCTCCTTATCTCCTCAGGCAAGGAATTCCAGAGTACTGGGGCAGCGTACCTAAAAGATTGTTTACCATACCTTGTTGTTTTTACATGAGGGATCTGCAGTAAATTGCTGTACTTGAAATTATATTTATGATTCTGTTTATTTATTAGGTCAGATAATACAGGTGGTGCTAGGTCATGTAAAATTTTAAAAGTTTCCAAAGCCATGACCCTGATACGTCTTATATGAAGAGATGGCATTTTTGCCTTAATGAGAAGTTCTTCATATGAAGAATTGTAATCAAAATACACATACCTTAATGCTCTCTCCTGGATTTTTTCTATTTTCTTTGTATTAGCAACTGAGGAAAAATGCCAAGAAAGGGGACAAAAATTAAAATTAGACAGTATGAATGTATGAAAAATAGTAAGCCTACTTAATTTACACAAATTTTTACCAATTTTTTTCAAAATATTCAGTTGCTGTACAGCTTTTTTACAGATAGACTTAATATGGTTAAATTTTAAAATTTAACATAAAATCAATGTCAACACCTAAGAGCTTAACTGTTTCATCACATGTAATACTACTATCACCAATACTAAAAGACGGAGATTTTTGTGCTGTTTTTTTCCCTACGGCAATCGCCTGAAACTTTTCAGGGTTAGCCTGCATACAGTTGACATGAAACCAATCTATTAATATTTTACTTTCATCTTCTAAAACATTAATTAAATTATCAAAATTTGGAGAACAGTATGACAAGTATTGTCATCTGCATAGTTATACAAATCACCTTTATCTATAAAATAAAAAATGTCATTAATAAAAATATTAAAAAGTAAGGGCACCAAGATGGAGCCCTGGGGTACACCTTTTTGTATATCTGCCCACTGGCTTACAATACCACCTATTTGTATTTGTTGTTTTCTTCGAGTTAAATAAGACATTAATAAGTTGCATGCTTCCCCAGACAGGCCATAGGAGGACAGCTTACAGATCAGTATATCATGGGGGAGGCAGTCAAACGCTTTTGATAAGTCCATAAGAATAGCAGCCAAATATTCATCTCGTTCCAAAGCTAATTTCCAATCTTCCAAAAGTTTAAGCAGTGTTGTTTGACAGCCATGTCCTTTCCTAAATGCACAAAGAAATTTATCAAAAATGTTTTCAAAGAATTCGGATAATTGTTCTGCCAGCACTTTGTGTAACAATAATCATATTACATACTGTTAATTAATAACCTATGAAATTCACCTGTGCAAAAAATCCATATTGAACACTCGTATACAATACTCGACACTCAACACTTTGCGACAATTATGGGCAGTCTTAAACCAAAAATAGCTGTAGGATGCTTTTCTCCGCAGATTCACAAAGCAAAGTCCGTTACTTCAATCTGTCAACTTTGTCATACAGAAGACGAAGATATTACTCACTTTCCTCTTAACTGTTCAGTATTAACTCAAATTAGGATAAAATTTATTACAGAAATTAGAGCTTTTTTACTGGAAGATTGTGAATATGATTCCGCTTTAGTGGACGACCTGTTTAACGATAGTATATATCTTACAAAACTTATTGTGGATTGCAGTGTTTTCCACTTTCTATCAGATAAAGAGAAGAATAGAATGGAAACCTTGAGTAGAGGACTATGTTACATCCTATTTCAGAGGCGGACTGTTTTATTACAGGATAAAGTATAGTTATTGATGGGCAGGAGCTTTACAGTGATAGTTATATATATATATCATGTTTTTCTGACATTTCAATGAGACATATGAATAGTGGGTGGAACCGATGTATATAGTAAATGCATGCGATGTATATGTAGTGGTTATGGATATCGTGTACATATTATATTAATACTTTATACCACGGGTTTTAGATTTTAAAATAACTTTTTAAAATATTGATTGTGAGTGCTCGTATTTTATATTCACGCTAGTTCCTGAAGGAAAGCGGTTCTCCTGCTATAGAAAAATTACAGACTAGGTAACAGGTAACAGGTACTCGTACAGGCTTTATAAAAAATACACGAGTATTGTGCACAATACTCGTATACGAGTATTGTTGGGGCACAATTCAAGTGATCCAAATAGATCTAGCAAAGTTCGAAACCTTGTCGTTTCGGTCATTGAAAATTTTTATTTCGATATCTTCACTCACTTTTGAGTTATGCAATTATAAAGGTGAGCGTTTTTTAAGTGGCCGCGCAATAAATCTTGTGATATATCAAGTTACTATTCTCTATAATCAGAGACATTTAATTAATTAGTGTTCAAATGTCTCCGTTGTAATTATATGTCTCTGGTTGTAATTAAATGTCTCAGGGTACGGGAATGTGAATAGTGTCTGGTCACCAGTGGTTATCAAGTTTACGACCGAATTCTGTGGGATTTAATTTAAACTTACCCATTAAACGCACACGAGATCACAGGCTGTTAGACTCTTCTCGGGACTTTTCATAAGTTCAGTGGAAATAAAATGTTGGGCCACGTCGGGTTTCAAATATTTTGAAGTATATCCACACTTGATCGTGAACAAATGGGCCAACATGAGATCAAGTCCATCAACTGTTCACGACTGGATGCAGGCGATTCGAAGACCAACAGCATATAGAGTTGGGAATGCAAAATTACACGTAAAAACTCGAACAGTTATTTATCTAATGATGTTTACTACTGCTTGTCTGATCTTGATTTTAAACTTTCTGCCGCAAAATGGTTCCAGAAAAGAAAGATGTGACTGTTCAGCCCCGTATGATGATACATATCCACTTACTTTACCATATTTAACTGCTAACGGACTAACATACAAAATGGCCATGATTTCTGACCTGGATACAAATTCTAAAAGTCATAAAAAGGATAATACATGGCTCAGTTATTTACAGACAGGCAATTTAACTTTGTCAGATGACCACACTAGAGTAACTATCAGCCTAGATAAGGAACCAATCACGCTGACCTCCAGTTTGTCACAAGGTGGCAGAGGGATGGAGTTATCGGAACTGGTGGTTTTCAATGGACATCTGTACTCCTTTGATGACAGAACAGGAGTTATCTACTACATCAAGAATAATGCTGTATACCCCTGGGTTTTGTTAGTTGATGGAAATGGAACTAGTCACAAGGGTCAGTAAAACAGAAAATGATGACAAAAGTGTTGTCACTTACCCTGGTTTACATATATTGAGTAGTCAACATGGTCAATTATGTCATGTATGTGTCATAAATGTAGTAGGCATACAATGAGTTGAATTTACTGTTGCTCTAAATGCTATACTATTTTTATATAATGTTTATGTGTATGTATGGTAGAATATACATGTAGAACATATTTCAATTATCATGATTATAAAGTAAATAGCCCACATACATGACATAGGGTTAATTATCATGATTATAAAGAAAATAGCCCACATACATGACATAGGGTTACATGAGCATATGTACATTGTATCATGTATATATACATAAAAAAGAAAAGAAATAAAATAAACAATACATTCAACATACACATATTCATATATAGGGGAGAAACGATTCACAGAAGTTTCGATGAACCGCGGTTTTCATTCGGTTCGATTTTCAGTACTTCAAACACAGAGCCTTGTTACTAATTAGAAAATTTTACTATCCATGCATATACACTAACAAGGGCGGACATCAGTTCAACACCTGCTCGCTTCAATCCCTGTTTTATTTTGTTATATCCTCATAAAATATTTAAATCTTTGTCTAGTGCACTTCCAGAGATGTTTATCTTTTCAAAAAATATCATGGGTATTAGGAAGATTTCACATAAGTTATAGTAAATTAATTGTAAATATATATATACATACATTGTATGTAATATGCAGATTTTTAGCAGATACTGTAAACCAACTTATATATAATTATTTTCGTGACTTTCGCGTGCGTGAAAATATCCCGAAAATAAATCGTCGCGAATAGTTCATATCCTTATATAAAAGCATTAACAGAAAAAGAAAATTGCAAAAATTAATCTCCGCGAACTTTACCAGGAGACACAAAACGCGAAATAAAGTAGCTGCGAAAATAAGTTGGTTTACAGAAGTTTCAAGTTATCTAAAATTGTATATTCAAACTCAGTATTTCAAGTTACATGATATAAGGCAGGTGTTTAAGGGACCAAGGGTCACAGAAACCAAAATGTACTTGTAAAGGAAAAATGTTGCATATAAATGCAAATTAAAATATATATGGAAAATTAATTTTTCTATGAATAGGTTATAGCAGGGGCTACTAGTTTAAAAGAAATATGTAGTTATTTACACAATATGATAACATTGCACATGTTGTTGCATGCATCATGTTCATCATTTCTGAATTCATAGTTGGAGTAATCATGTACCATATTTTACAGCTATCTCGGTCAGTCTTTTTTTTTCTTGCTATAAATGTTCTGTTATTATAAGTATATATGGACAAATATTAAATTAGTCCTGTACACCACATACATTTATATTCATAAAAAGAACACTATTTTAGAGTGAATAATCCTGTCATTACAATATGTTTGTTTTTAGGTTTTAAGTGTGAATGGGCAACAGTGAAAGATAAACGATTGTATGTAGGTGGTCTTGGTAAAGAATGGACCTCAGCTGAAGGCAAAGTAGTCAATACAGACCCACAATGGGTAAAGTCTATAGGTCCACGCGGGGAAGTCGTACACATTGATTGGAAAAATGTCTACAATAAAATCAGACAAGTATCAGGATATTCTTTCCCAGGTAAAATACACTACTAGTAATATCTGGACGTTGCAGTAGCTGTGGAACCGTAGCTCTATAGGTCCTTTTATCTTTTTCTGATTTGACGGACCAAAGATGGTCAGCAACTATCCAAAAATCCGCACAAGGACCATAAGTGCTACAGTTCCACAGCTAGACGTTGCAGTAACTGGTAACATCAGATGGTCTTTTTGGTCATTGTTTACTTTATTATGCCCCCGTGAATCGAAGATTCGG
>MJUU01072569.1:140125-181120 GCA_002080025.1 Modiolus philippinarum
GGGGGGGGGGCATATAGTTTTTGGTCTGTCTGTCTGTTTGTCCACAAAAAACTTTAACATTGGGTATATCTTTTGAATGGTAAGTGATAGGGCTCTCATATTTTGCATGTATTCCTTGTGACAAGACCTTTCAAACGATACCAAAATTTTGGACCATGTGACCTTGACCTTGACATGTGAAGGACTTTTTGAAAAAAATAATAAAGTTTAACATTGGGTATATCTTTTGAATGGTGATTGATACAGCTTTCACATTTTGCATGTGCATTCCTTGTGGCAAGACCTTTCAATTGGTATTAGAATAGTTGACCTTGTGACCTTGACCTTGGTCTGTGAACAACTGCATAAAAACTTTAACATTGAGTATATCTTTTGAATGGTAAGTGATAGGGCTTTCATAGTTTGCATGTGAATTCCTTGTGGAGAGACCTTTCAGTTGGTACCAGAATATTTGACCTCGTGACCTTGACCTTGGCATGTGATTTTCCGGTAAAATTTCACCAGAAAAATGAAATTATATTTTGTTTAATTTTATATATATTGAAATTAAACTCATTTATGTTGAAATGTGCTTGATATCTATAGAATTTTTTTTGTAAAAAGATTTTTTTTAAATCATTCAGCATATTTTCCTCATTTATTCACTTTCGTTTTACAGGTACATTGTATTTAGCTAGGTTATGGAATAGCCTAGCTATATAGATAGTTCTTGGGGGNNNNGGGGGGGGGGGGGAAAGCGAGGAGTACGCTTGTGCAGAAGACCATTGACCAATAGGAATTTCAGATTCTCGAACATCAAAATGGCGTCCAGTTTCGTCCTGATAAAACGGGGCGGGGTTTAATTTTTCTGTTTCCTTGTGGTAGTTGAAAAGTATTATAAACATTTACTATAGGTGGTATTGGGAACAGGTTTGTAGAGGATGATGGGATTGGTATTGCAACATCGCTTAGCCAGATTTATAAATATAGATATGATAAAAAGAATAAGAACAGTAATGTATAAATTTAAAACCAGAAGTTAATAAATAAAGATGAGGTAATGTGCAATAATCAATAATATACGAATACTATAAAAGACTTTTCAATTGTGTTTAACAAAGCGTGATTGTAGTTTGTGGAGATACTTAGGCCCGGGTACTCGGGCAATGGAGTACCAAAGGTGGAAAGAGATAGAATTGCGTTTTTTTCGGAAGAATAAAGAGCTACCCTAGGAGAACGCAAAAAAAAAAAACAAAAAACAAAAGCACGAAACTACTTTGAGTTGCTGTTGGCAAAAAATTAGAGGTTTGATCGAATCGGTGACTGTTTTATCACATGTGCAGACCAATAGAAGAAATTACAAAGAAGTACCGAGAAAGGCTTTTGCTAGTACCGGCTGTCCCGAGTTCCTATCGTTGTTTATGTTTGTCTTTTGTATTTTTATTGTGGGTTTTTTCATGTGTAGTTCCTATTTACTTTCTGGCATGTGGCTATGTTTTTCGGCCATTGTAGGTGTTTCCTGTTATCTTTTTTATTCCATTTTACTTCAAGTATTGATTTGAGTATACTACATCATGAGCCATCACACCCTTGTCAATCAAACACGCAATTTTCTATCCAAGGCTATTCCATAGTCTAGCGTATCGTTTTTATTTCATAAAAACCATTATGCGATTTATATCATCCACTTATGTTATTATAAAGTCCCCTCCTCATGTTTTCTAGTTATATATGTATTATATATATCAATGATGAGGAATGTTACTAAAAATATCTATGATTTCATTTCTTCTCTTCTGTGTATTCCTCTACTTTTGGGGAACCAGTATTGATGATCCCTGGTGTAATCAAAGTACTGATAACACTGATAGACAGAACACAATGAGTTGACTATAAATGTTCCAAAAGGGGGGGGGGGGAGGTGAAAATTGTTTCCTTAATAATGCTTGGATAATGATTGGAGGGGTTCATTTGGGTGACTTCTGTGTTTGCATCCAATTGCAATCATCATTTGATATGATTAAACTTTTCAGTTGATACCAGAATTTATTTCTACAAATTATTTTGTCAGAAGGACATTCATTGTTCATAGTTGCTAAATGTTTCTTCTGTACTTCTACTCGGGGGCATAAGTGTTTCACTAAACACATCTTGTTTATAATTAGTAGAGTAAGTGAGAACCTGAACCTTCAGTCTAAAATGAACAATCTAAGGACAATGGCAACATTGAAAAAATAAAGAAAAAAGGTAAGAGAGAACCGAATCGTCAGTCTAAAACGAACAATCCAAGGACAATGGCAACATCGGAAAAACAAAGACACAACCATGATAACATCAGCACAGCGCAGAAAAGAAAAATGAAGACACACACACACACACATAAAAATGAACAATACGGACCCAATAAAAAAAAAACAATAAAAAGTAGATAGACATTGCAAAACTATCATCTGAAACAGCATTCCTCTTCAAGAAAACATCAAGTGACCCAAGATTATTGATGTACATTGTATTACAAGTTAAATCTCTGTTCTGGTTCCATAGATTTAAGAGAGAAAAAAATCAGTAAAGAATGCTGTAAATTTTAAAGAAAATGAGTAAGAACAAAAAAATGAAAAAAAATAAGACAGTTTTTTTTTAAAATGCTTAAAAAATTGAGACTGGAAGGGATGAGAACCTAGCAATTTTTTTATTACAGCCTAACAAAAACTGACTGCCAACATAAACTTGTAGTCAGCAAAATATTATAAATACTTATGTTTTTTCAGGCTACATTATCCACGAGTCCGGAGTGTGGAGTGACATACATAAAAAGTGGTTTTTCCTGCCCCGTCGTGCTAGTCAAGAATCCTACGAAGAAACGGCAGATGAAAAGAGAGCAACAAATATATTAGTATCAGCAGATGAATATTTTACAAAAATAGATTATAAATACATTGGCAAGAAACAATTGACTAAAGGTTATTCATCATTTAAATTTATACCAGGGACAGAGGATAGGATTATAGTGGCATTAAAGTCTGAAGAAATCGGTGGCAAAGTAGCCACATATATTACTGTGTTCACGTTAGATGGTATTATTTTATTAAAAGACATTAAAATAGGTAATGTAAAATATGAAGGCATTGAATTTGTATAACATATATTTTTATTAGGTCTATTTTATTAAATCTAAAATTTCATTGACTGTTGTAATATGAAATATTGATATTTTTAATTCAGAAATCCTTATATTCAAATGTGAATATAATGTCACATTTTTACTGGATAATATCATTATTTTGTTAAGGTCAGTTACAAAATTTAGTTGATGAGAATGACGGCAAAAGTAATTTTCCTATTTCCAGGGTTTTAAATGCATCAAAAGTTACATTTATTTTCATGCAAGTTTTGCAAAGCTACAGAATCATAGCTCTTAAGGTTGTTTTTATCCAAGTTAAGCCTTAATTTTGACCTTAAAAGCCATTACTTGACATCCATTCACGTTTTATTATTTTCTCTGAAATTATTACAGCAAATTTAACATATACATGTCCTATAAAAGGCCTTTTACAAAATATTGCTCATTTGGTTTCAACTTGACAAGATATATGGCTGCTGTTGTAAAAATTGTTTGTCTTTAACATTTTGCCCAAACAGATTACCCTGGGGTACAGAAATAGGTTCACGTACCTCTGGCTTACAAGGTATGACTCCTTCTAAATGGAACTGACACGGATGTTACTCAGGATATAAGAATGGGACCCAGTATCACTGACTGCAGGATAAAACAACCCCCGACAGCCAAGGATCCAGGAATTACCAAAAATCGTCAGTCATATCTGAATTTTTATACGACCGCAAAAAAATTTTTGAGGTCGTATATTGGTATGATACTGGCGGCGTCGTCGGCGTCTGTAGACTCTTCGTTTCCGTGCGATAACTTCAGTTCTAGTTGATCAATCCTTATGAAATTTTAACATAATGTTGCTTGTCACAAAAGGAAGGTTGGGATTGGTTTTGGGTATTGTGGCCCCGCCCGTTTTTTTAAAAAAGGCCAAACGGATTTCATGTCACATGTACCGTTAATGAGATAAATGGGTCCCAAACAACGGCAGTAGAATACCGAAGGAACAAGGGAAGCGATGACTACAAAAATCGAAGTCCAAAGACATGGCAGAAACGGCAACAGATAAAAACAAAGACAAAACAAGGACGTGAGACAGCTACAATGCACGGAAATAAAAAGATAACATTAAGAACTAAGGCACTCATAGTGTGAACTCCCATGAAAACCAGGAGTGACATCAGGTGCTCCGGAGGGGTAAGCATGTCCTGCCCCGCTAGCGACACCCGTCACAATATCAGTGTTTTGAAAGGTCTGTTTGGTAGCGGATTGGTTGATGTCATTTTCTAACCCTTAGACAAAAACCAATGAAATCAATGGTACATGTTACTTCTCTAACCCTCAAACAGTACCATGGTGAAATTTTGAAAAAGCTTTTTGTAAATCTCTATAGTATTGAAACAATCACAAGGACAAATCGATAGAACAAACATCACTAACGAAGACAAAACTAAAATTTTACAGTATGATATACAAGACAACACGAAAAACTAAAGTACTGACAGTGTGAACTCCCATAAAACCGGGAGTAACATCAGGTGCTCCGGATGGGTAAGCATGTCCTGCTCCGCTGAGGGAAATCTCAAAAATCTATTTTTTTCATTTCTTGTCCGATTTTGATGCAGTATTTTTCATTAGATTCCTTATGAAAAATTAATATGGCGCTCAACTTATATATTTTTGGTAACTTGTTTCCTTTCCGAGCTATGAGGGGCCGAACAGGGCCAAAATTGCAAATTTGCTGATTACCTGAAATTTTTATTTTTCATCGGATTTCGATGGGATTTTTTTCTTTGAATTCCTCTTGATATAAGCTTTCAGTAGTATGACATCGGATTTTGCGTAGCTCTTACCGTTTCCGAGCTACAAGGGGTCAAAGGGGCCAAAATTGCAAATTTTTGAAATATGTGAAATCTTTATTTTCCATCGGATTTCGATGGGATTTTTTTCTTTGAATTCCTCTTGATATAAGCTTTCAGTGAATGTCAACGGAATTTGCATTGCTCTTACCGTTTCCGAGCTACAAGGGGTCAAAGGGGCCAAAATTGCAAATTTTCAAAATATGTGAAATCTTATTTTTCATCGGATTTCAATAGGATGTTTTTTCTTTGGATTCCTCTTGATGTAAGCTTTCAGTAGTATGGCAGCGGATTTTGCGTTCCTCTTACCGTTTTCGAGCTACAAGGGGTCAAAGGGGCCAAAATTGCAACTGATTCAAGCTCTTTATTGTGTCCATTTAATTACTGTATCAAGCTCTTTACTGTGTCTTCATTCATTTGAATTGCACTCATGTTCAAATTTCAGTATTCGACATGCTGCTGTCGTATCATGCTGCGCTCGGCGTAGCCCTTTATTTACAAAATGTCCCAATTGAATTTTCAGATTTGGACATAAAAAAAATTTTGTTTGAATTTTTGACAAAGAACTTACGGAAATTCTCTGTAAAATTTTGATTATACAGTTATTTTCGGTCAGTCTCATTTGATTTTCAAAATCACTTGTTGTCTGCAGATCTGTCGGATAGATACATAACCAATCTTTCAATTTGGTGTAAGCTCACACCCATATGTTTGTTGGAAGAAATACCACGTTACTTACATCTTAAAGAACCTTTGGTAGCAAGCTCTTTTTGAGTGGTGGGCCACAAATCTAAATGTTCTGCCCTTTTCAATTTCACCCTGGTTTTCCAGTGGTAGTCAGAATTTCACAGTCCATGGCCTTTGCCATACCACCAATGGTTTATTTATTAACAATCTTTTTCTTGTCTTGATGTAGCTGAAATTTTACCAAGTAGATGTGAAACAATATTCAACCAGTCAATCAATCTTTAACTTTATTACAACTGCAAAATTTTTGCGGATGTATTATGGTATGGCATCTGTTGAAAACATAACTTTGGTTCTAGTGGACAGATAATTAAGATTTAAGTATGATTTCTCTTGACACATGTGTAAGCTGGGTTTTTAATCCCTGACCCAGTCCGACATGCATAAGCTGGGTTTTTAATCCCTGACCCAGTCCATTTTTATATAAAAAAAGGGGGCCATTAAAGGGGTTTAATCTGGAGTTTTCACATATTTGACTGAAGAATCTGTATTATTTATCAGAGTTTGATGGAATTTATTTTAGTGTGCTCTTAAGGAAATTTTCAATCTGTAATATGTCAATTGTGGATTACATGCCATTTGTATCATTCATGAGATAAATTGGGCTTGAATCTCAAGAATTTTATTTATAGTCTGAATTTGATGCATTTTTGCAATTTATTTTTTATGAAAAATTAAAATAGAGCTTAACTATCAGAATTTTTTTAACTTGTTTCCTTTTCAAACCATCAGAGGGCATACAGGCTAAAATTGCAAATGTGCAGATTCCCCAAGTTTTTTACTTTTCATTGGATTTTGATTGGATTATTTTTCATTTGATTCCTCTCGTTTAAAGGTTTCAGTAATATGTCAACAGATTTGGTGCTGCTATTACTGTTTCCAAGCTTTAAAGGGTCAAAAGGGCAAAAATTTCAATTTTAGAAATATGTAAAATCTTTTTCATCAAATTACAATGAAATTTTCCTTTGAATTCTACTTGTCGTAAGCTTTTGGTTGAATGTCAGTGGATTTTTTGTAGCATTTACTGTTTCTAAGCTGTAAGGGGTCAAAGGGCCCAATGTTATGATTTTTTAAAATATGTTAATCTTGAAGGCTTAAATATTTGGTCAGGTGAACGATGCAGACTCAGTTTCTAAAATTATGTGGTTTGATTTGGAGGACACCAATGTAAAAAATCTTCACAAAGACCTAAAGAGCTACCATTCTGCAGCTTAGTTTTACCATGCCTGTTTTTTATTGACAAATGTCAAAATTATATGGCATCATTTTATTTCATTATTGCATTTTATTTATAAACATCAACATTTCATTCCCGACAAAAAAATACCACCCTGAAAATGTAATAGAGATCACCTTAATCCATGGGTTATTTATTTTAAGTACATGTATTGTCATTTATGTCATAATATTAGTTTTATTTGTTGACCTTTTGGTTTTTTTTATTTGTATTCTTAGCATGTGATGATGTAGGAAGATGTAAATTGTATTGATATTATAGATAATGATGGTGCTTTGTGCTCATATTTTTCTTTAGCTTTATAAAACTGACAATCTGTACGTTTCATATTTTAATGCATCATGAATGTAATGTCTGTTATGACTGGACACTGTCTAATACAGGACTTTTGAATCATGTTTACTCTGGTAACAGATCTATTTTTAAATGTAAAAAAATCAATACATCAATACATTTAGAGGGAATCACTAATTAATGAACACTATTGGGCTTAGGGTGATTTATATTTAATCGATTTGTAGCGCTTCAGGTTAATTTTTTTTCATCAATTACAATTTAGTTAAAAATTGTCATATAAGAAAAATTATAAATGCGCTTCAATTTCATAAATAGCTTGTTTTTTACGTGGTATATATTTATTTCAATAAGTTTAGAATCCAGTTTTCCTCCTCATTGGTAACTGCGGCAATCATTTCCCCCTTCAAGTACATGAGAGTTTCTATCCCGAAAGTCCTGTATTGTTCATCATGAATGTAATATCTGTTATGATTGGACACTGTCTAATTTTTCATGACATTAATTGAGTATTCGATGACAGTTACAATGGTTATATTAGAATGGCGATAAAGATTTTGAAATTTGTATGGTATGGTTTTGAAATTAGCATGGTATCACTTGAAAATCTCATGATCACAAATAATTTTTTACTTTCAATTGCTTCCCTTACAAATAATCTCAATTTACTACCATCAAATTTGTAATAGTTGTCATGAAGATTCAAATTCAATACAGTTATTTCCCAGGTTAGGGCTGTTCCAGCAAAACATACATGGCATGGGGGAAGGCACTTGAAAATTGTCATGACCACCCATAGATGCAAAATAGGATTTTTTTATTTACTGTTGAATTCAGACTTAAATTTCTAACGACCACCCATAGCAGCAATTTTAAAGTACCTTTCCATGTCCCGTGTATGTTTTCCTGGAACAGCCCTTACAATTTTCATGAATTTAAAAACACAATTTTCTCTCATGAATGGAATTTTTCTTAATTATATGAAAAAGGCCAGTAATTGTGTACATTTATATTGTTGAATTTAATTTAAAGTATTCATTCTAATATCAAGTATCAATACAACATTGTACTACATGTAACAAATCATTCAAACAAGAAATTAATTGTATGATTAAAGACCTGAAAATTAATATACATGTACAAAATGTATACGGAATATTTAAAAATATCTAATTTTGAATATCAAATCATATTGATAAGGGTAGATAGCAGTTTTATTCTGAAAGGAAAATAATATTATCATTAAAGAATTTGTTGGCTGCAAATATCATAGTGCTTGCTATTCTGGTTTGTCGCTAAGGAATTGTTTTTATTATTTATTAAATATTAATTGATGTTTTTAAATTTTGAAATACAATACATTTTAAATCAGTAAAAACAAGTTGGAAAGCACTCACATAAAGATAATTTTATTTAACCAATTATGATGCCAATTGCTGAGCAAAGCAATCAATACAAATGAATAAATGAAGAATAAATATAATTCTAACCCATATAAACCTGATTTTTCATGGTTAATCTTTGATGCATTGTTACATATTAGAAATCCGTTAGATTGGTTATATTTGCCTTGGTTGTTAGTGCTATAATTTTTGTGGTGTTTCTGTCCAGTTCTTTGTTGCATGTTTCTGTTTTTCTCTATGTAGTACTTTTTTGTCTTTTTGGACCTTTGTTTTTTCTGGAAATTTCTGCATTTTTAGCTCATCTATTTATAACCAGTGTAACCTTTTGCCCTCATTCATCATCAGTCATTCATCTGTCCATTCATCTTTAACTTTTTGTTCAAAGATCTTCTTGTGTGAAACCACTAGGCCAATTGAAAGTGAAAGTGAACTTGGTCACAATAGTCCTTTGGTGGTCACCTTTTGCCTGAATAGTCCTTTAGTGATAGGTCTGGCAAGTCTGCAACTCATCCAAGATGGCCGCCAACAAGGAACTTAGTTGTACATTACAAGGGAAAACTATTCAAAGATCTTCTCCTCTGAAATTACAAGATCATTTAAATCCAAACTTAGGCATAATGGTCCCTTCAAAACCTGTGACTTGTAGGTCTGCATCCATCCAAAATGGCTGCTACCCAGGAACAAAGTACAATGTATTACTTTGGACCCTATAACATCAAGGTCTATTCAAATGCTTGAAAATGAGAACCTGTAAAAACTATCTATGTCAGCCATGGTCCAGGTAAGCAATACAGGCTCTGCTCGACAGCCTCTTGTTTTTCTGAGGTCAATATGTGGATTTTTTTACCTAACTGTTAGTATTTTATCCAATGATCAAGTCTCAGGTCACAGTCTAATTAAATATTCTGGATTACATATCTTAAATATTAATGATAAATTGCACATTGACTACAATAACCCAGTCTAATGGCTGTAATTATTTGAAATAGTAACAATAAAAAACCTAAATGGCACCAGGGTGCACAAGCCGAGTTGCAACTTCAAATATAATGTTACCAGGTTAATGTGGAGACCCATATATTTCTTAAATTGTCTATTTATTATCTTCCCTACCTAATATCCAAATTCTGAGAATTCAAAAAGGTCTATTTTCATGTCTTGACATTTCAATATATAAATCTATTTTCGTTCACTGTGACCTTGACCTTTGGCCTACTTTATCTTAAATCATAAGAGTTCTTCCTCTTGTTATATCCAACAATATATCCAAGTTTTATTTCAATTGGATGAAAACTTTTTGAGTTATTGTCCAGAAACCAAATTTTTCTGAAATTTTCAAACTATTTTTGGTCACTGTGACCTTGACCTTTGACCTACTTTCTCTAAAATCAATAGGGTTCTTCTACTACTGGTATCCAACAATATATGCAATTATCATTTCAATTGGGTGTAGACTTTTTGAGTCATCATCCGGAAACCAAATTTTTCTGAAATTTTCAGTCTGTTTTCCATTAGTGTGACCTTGACCTTTGACCTACTTGCTCCAAAAGGTGTTTCCCCTTCTAGTATCTAACAACATATCCAAGTTTCATTTCAATTGGATGTAATATTTAGTTATCATCCGGAAACCAAATTTTTCTGAAATTTTCAGTCTATTTTCGGTCACTGTGACATTGACCTTTGACCTTCTTTCTCCAAAATCAATAGGGTTTTTCCCCTCCTGGTATCCAACAACATATCCAAGTTTCATTTCAATTGGATGTAAACGTTTTGAGTTATCATCCAGAAACCAAATTTTTATACGACCGCAAAAATTTTGCGGTCGTGTTATGGTATGGCGCTGGCGACGGCGTCTGTGGACAGCATAACTTTGGTTCTAGTGAAGGGATTGTTACCAAATTTTAGCATGATGTTTGTTGGCACAAGCTTAAGCCCGGGTTTTAATTTGGTGTTCCCTGCCCAACCCTTTTTGAAAAAGAGCCAAAAAAGGGGCCAAAAATTGGTTAAATTAGGTATTTTCGTGTCTGTGGACAGCATAACTTTGGTTCTAGTGGAAGGGTTGTTTTCAAATCTTAGTTCCAAATCTTGGAACATTCTTGAGAAGCGTTGTTTTCCTTTAGTTTTTGGCCCTGCCCATTTCAGAATTTGGGGCCAAAAAAGGGTTAAAATGGGTGTTTTCACATATTTGACTGTAGAATCTTTATTATTTATTGGATTTTGATGGGGTTTGTTTCAATGTGCTCCTGAGGAAATTTCCAATCTGTGGTATGCCAACGGATTTCACGTAGCATGTACCGCTCACGAGATAAATGGGGCCCATCAGGGGCTAATCTCAAAAAATTAATTTTTTTATTTTAAGTCTGATTTTGATGCAGTTTTTTTCAATGGATTCCTTGTGAAAAATTAATATGGCACTCAGCTATTAGATTTTTGATAACTTGTTTCCTTTCCCAGCTATGAGGGGCCAAAGGGGCCAAAATTGCGAATTTGCAGATTATGTAGAATTTCTATTTTTCATCGGATTTCAATGGGATTTTTTTCTTTGGATTCCCCTTGATCTAAGCTTTCAGAGGTATGTCATTGGATTTGGCGTAGCTCTTACCGTTTCAGAGCTACAAGGGGTCAAAGGGGCCAAAATTGCAATTTTTCTAAATATTTCAAATCTTTATTTTTCATAGGATTTCGATGGGATTTTTTTCTTTGGATTCCTCTTGATCTAAGCTTTCAGAGATATGTCAACGGATTTTGCGCGGCATATACCGTTTCCGAGCTACAAGGGGTCAAAGGGGCAAAAATTGCAATTTTTCTAAATATGTCAAATCTTTTATTTTTCATCGGATTTTGATGGGATTTTTTTCTTTGGATTCCTCTTGATCTAAGCTTTCAGTAGGATGCCAAAGGATTTGGCGTAGCTTTTACCTTTTCCGAGCTACAAAGGGTAAAAGGGGCCAAAATTACAATTTTTCTAAATATGTCAAATCTTTATTTTTCATCAGATTTCGATGGATTTTTTTTTTTATTTCTATGGATGTAAAGTGTTAGTTGATAGTAACATATTTTGCATAGCTCTTACAGTTTTTTTTACCAATAAGTGATCAAAAGGGTTGATTTTTTCCATAGTTTGTTTCCAGCTAATAACTGTGTCAAGCTTCTTTTTGTGTCCATCTAATTATTGTGTCAAGCTCTTTACTGTGTCCACATTCAACTACTTTTGTTGAAGTTTCAGTGATCGACATGCTGCGGTCGTATCATGCTGCGCTCGGTGTAGCCTTTATTCAGTCTTTTTTTTTGGTCACTGTGACCTTGACCTTTGACCTACTTTCTCCAAAATAAATAGGGTGCTTCCCATCCTGGTATGCAACAATATATCCAAGATTCATTTCAATTGGTTGTAAACTTTTTGAGTTAACATTCGGAAACCAATGTTTGATGCCCATCTCCCTGCCTGCCTGCCCGCCCGCCCACCACACCAAACCAATAGCCGAGTTCAACTGAGTTCAACTTTGTTGCAACTTGGCTAATTAGGCATGTTTTCAATAAAAATGGTAAGCAATTCGCATATCAAAAGTAGGAGCATATCAATGGAAACAAAAATGTTCATTTAGATCAAATGTTCAAGTACTGCACAAAAACCATAAATCTTAATTCTTAATTGTTTAACTCTACGTATTTCACTAGTATACATGTTTTTTTGACCTTGCAATCTTTTTAAATCCTGTATTTTATTGTAAGTGGTTTATAAGATCTCCTTTTTCCATAGATTTTTGCTGTTTCACCAAATTTGACATATTTGAGTAGACTTATTACTTCCTTTTTTGTTTTCTGTTGCACCACATTCCCCCTTTTTCATTGAAATAATATATGTAATCTGTTCCTCAAATTATGAACTACGTGGAATGATCTAGTCTTTGAAAAAAAAGAGGATAGAGTCAAGCAAATTTTAATAACAAATTTTGTTTCACCCACCCCATCAATACAATATCATCAATATATATCATTAAACATTTTATCTGATATAATTATTTTATACCATTTTCTTTTGTCAGGTTCATAAGTTGACAACAATGGCAATAATATAAATGTCCATATTTGTATCTCTCTCTGTGTAACAAAGATTCAAATTTACTGAAGAATATAGTATAGAACTATCTAAGGACACATTACACCATCTTTGGCACATTTCAGGTCCCAGATGCTTTACCAGGGCTTCGTAATTTTTTTAAAATTCCACTTACCCACGGGTAAGTTGATTTCAAATTTCACTTACCCGCAACATTTTTTGGTTTCCCACATTTTTTTTTCAGATAGTCCTGACAAAATCGGCAGATCCTAGGATATTTTTATGGCAATAAAAATTCTTTACAGAAATGTATCAAAACACTGGACGTGATAACAGCCAATATCCTATCTTTTAGCTTATGCCTCAAGTTCAGTAGCTGCCTCCTTGGGGATCAAGTTGCTGCTACATGTGCTTGTTTAGTGCCATAATGATGAAATTGAAACTGTTAGGTCAAAGGAGACCATTTCTCACTATTCATTTTCTTAACAGAGTTCATATAGACTGTCCTTTTTAGACAGGTATTCATCAAACCAACTTAGTTATTCAACAAGTAAATTCCCATTTATTTACATGTACTGTCCGTTCGATCGTTTTTACCCCAACATTTAATTTATTCTTTTATTTGAAATTGCCAATTTTATTTATCTTAATGGTAAATACAATCCCGATCTATATATGGATTTTATTTATGTATTCTTGTTCTTTCAATGTCAAATACGGTTTCTGTGAAGCAAGGACTTCTCATTATACGTCCTTGTGTGAAGGAAGCCAAGAACAACTATAAAATAATCTGGTACCCTTTATTCTTTAAGCATATATCAACCAAGCATAAAAAATAGAATTGAGGAGGAACCAGATTAATCATTTCCGGTATGACCAAATACCGATAAACCAAACTACTTACCCGGCGGGAAAGTACGCTAATAGATTTACTTTCCCGGGCTAGTTTTTCACTTTCCCCGGGTAACGGGAAATGGGAATTACGAAGGCCTGTTTACATTCTCATTCCTGTATAAAAGAGTTCCTTCTGAAAATTTTGGCCTTGTTTTGTAGTATTTTTACCAATAAGCATTGTACATTTGTTTTCATTGCATCAACATCGAAATGAAATTTCAGTTTATTACATCTATTCTGTTATAAGCTGTTTCCCTAACACAAAGTTCTTTTATAGCCTTGAAAGCAGCTGTTTTTGTAAATTCTACTGCCATATTG
Organism: Modiolus philippinarum; assembly: GCA_002080025.1. Classification (NCBI taxonomy): domain Eukaryota; kingdom Metazoa; phylum Mollusca; class Bivalvia; order Mytilida; family Modiolidae; genus Modiolus; species Modiolus philippinarum. The sequence continues at coordinate 154,023 of MJUU01072569.1, forward strand.
CTTGTGGTAACAGGTTAACAGCCCCATAAATATATATAGTTTTGAAATGGCACTGGTAAAATGTATGCATTGTATATTTTTATCTTATATATGTCTCCTAAAGTATTGTTGAATATGATTATGATGGGTCTGTGATATATATATATATATATTGAATAAAAACATTTTCTGTTAGTAAAGCTTCTCTTTTAACCAGTGCAACCCGACAGTAACGTTACACAAGATTGTTTGCGTAGAAGAGCTCAGTAGGGAAAGGGGGATACATAGTTGGTTTTGGAGATGTCTACCATAGATTTGCTCTGAGTTTTTACCTTTCTTATGTGCCATGAAACATTTTGTTAAATTTCCATTGGGCTTAGTTTTGTAGAACAAAAATTATCTGGATGTAACAAAACTTCGATGCAGTTGAAATGACATAGAAATACAGGACAGAAATAAAAATCCTCTCATGAAAAGGAGAAAGAAGCCAATTTTTCATAGGAACCTCACTGAATAACAATATACTGAAGAGTTACTGTAAATTTATTTTCTGCAGGTGGCCATTTTGACTACTTATGTCTCTTCTGCTGAAGTGACACTAAAATAACAAAATCAAATAACAATTGAATTCCATATTGTTTCAATTTTCGTCTCCTCAGTACAGACCAAAACTCTAACAATGCATTGCGGGAGAGAAAATATATCCTTTAATTATCTTCAGTTAATTTCATACCTCAGTATCTTCAGACATATTGACTTCATGTTATACCTTACTTATAGTTCTTGGTAAATCTGACCTTCATGTCAGGTAGGATTACTAATACGTTTTCAGAAAATGGATTTAGCGTGAACAAGATGAAGACCTTGATGCTCTTTCAGAGTAGATTAAGCTATGATCCCAATGATTCTTAAACGAATCGATCAGCTACGAGGGTCAATTAGAACTAAAGCATCATCAATTTTCAAAAATGCTGATGTGGCAATTTACTTGTCCTCCATCCATGACAAGTATGTCGTAGTTCCTGTCGGTAAGGCCCCTAATAACATCATTTTTATCTGCAAAAATCATTACATAAACTGTTTGAAGAAAGAAGTAGATATTTATAATTCCAAAGGCAATCGAACTTACACAGCTACTACTCTCTCTAAGGAGGGGATATTGCAGAACCATAATGGTGAATGAAAGGATATGGAGTAAATGCACATGAGACAAAGTCTCTACAAATACATGGTAAAACAAGCAAAGGAACAACGCTTTTATTGTTGTTCTTCAACTTGAAGTCATAAATCTGTTTTGCTTTCCTTTGGGATTTCCACCTCTTTGTACTGGAAACCAAATTACACAAATGCCCATACAAACAACAATGCATCACTGGATCAGCCAATTTTCTACAAGACCTATTTCTAAGTTGTTTAATTCCATTTTGACAGCTGTAAAAGAAGACCCTCAAAATATTGATACTTGCTTTTCAAGAAGCGGTGTAAATGAAATGTGGATATTGAAAAATTTTAAAGATCTGCTTGACATCTGAAAACTGGACGATATTAAAACTTTCGACTGCTCCACACTTTATACTACCATTCCTCAGGAACAACTAAAATCTCGACTGAAAGATTTAACTCATAGATGTTTCTCCCGTAAGAACGGTGAACGAAGATAAAGGTACATTGTTATATGCAAAGAACAACCTTACTTTGTGAAAGATGACCCTGAATCGGAGAAAAAATATACAGTAGAAGTGATTTTTTAGAGTTTTTGATCGATATAAATATATTTGTCCAGTTTGGAGAACTCGTTTTTCAACAGACTATCGGAATTCCAATGGGAACAAACTGTGCACCTCTTCTGGCCGATCTGTTTCTCCACTCTTATGAAACTAAATTCATCAAAAGGCTATTTCAAAATAAAGAGAAAAAAATAGCCCAATCCGGCCTCCAATTTTAGCTTCCGTGATATAGATGATATTTCGTCACTAAAAACCCTCGCTTTGGTGATTTTCTTCATCTGATCTATCCAAAAGAGCTCAAAATTAAGGATAGTACAGACGCTTTCGCATTGGTCTCATTCCTTGACCTCCATCTTAAAATTGACAACAGAGGTGGACTCCAAACTAAGCTGTATGACAAACGCGATGACTTCACTTTTCCAACAGTCAACTTCACTTTTCTTTATAGCAACTTTCCAACAGCGACGGCATATGGAGTATAAATAGGCTACTTAAACAAGGGTACGTTACTTGACAACTTGACGTGATCACTCCAGAAGTTTTACGGTCGACATCACCATCTTGCAATTGTGGACCGCTATGGTATATCTGTTTCCCAGATGACAACATATCTTTCTATTTAAAAGCTTCATTTTTGTATCCTCTACCGGATTTGAATTTTGACATTTTCAACAAGGCGGGTATCTTATATGAGACAGGAGATGCTTACTCTACCGGCGTGCCTGATCTCACCCATGATTTTTTTGCCCTTTATTCATCTTTGTGTGCGAGTGTCTTTTCATATCCTCCGAGAGGACTCGCACAGTTTTCTTTTCTGTGCCGTGCTCATTTTTATTTTTTCCGATGTTCGTTTTCGATTGAAGTTTCGTTTCTTACTTACTTTCATGAAATGCCTATGTAACCAAGTAAATTTTTATTTTCGGTTATCTTTGACCACCATCTCGGGCTTAAGTGGCTAAAGTTAATTTTAGTGCCTAACTTGATCTTTATTTTTTACACCCCAGCAAGTCTATCTGTCCGTCCGTCAATGTATCTTGTCAGCGCATTTCCTCCTAAACAGCTGCATTGATTTTGATGAAATGTGACACAGTTGTAGCATACCACTTGAAGATGTGCGTGAAGTAATATTTTTGCTGCTTGAAGTTCTGAAGCGGAGATGATTCAGCTTTAGATATTATCTTGAGAAAAGGGGATAGGAACATTGTAAGCACATATCCTCCTAAATGGATGAAATTTTACACAGTTTTAGTATATCAACTGAAGATGTGGCCACCGTGTGCATTATATAATATAGTTGCTGCTGAAACTTTTCAAGTACAGATAGCTCAGTTTGGGTTATTTTGTGGAAAAAAGGGGGAGTTACTTTGTCTGTACATTTCTTCCTTAACATAAGCTTGATTTGGATGAATTGTTACACAATTGAAGAATACCAGCCAGAAATATGGCGGCTGATCTAAATTGGAAAGGGAAATAATTCATCAATTGGCTATTTTTTTTTAAAAAAGGGGCAGGTGTATCAATGTGTCTACTGTTTCTTTGTCTGAATTGTGTTCGTACACGCTTAAATTTGCACTCACCATATTGATTCAGGGTTCGATGAGTGTGTGTATAACTATCTGCCATTCGACGAAAGCTCTAGTTTGCATCTGTAACCATTTAAGTTTAATTGTGCTTTATTTTTGGTCTTCTTGACAAAAGAAATGTTGGGTTAAACTGGTGTTATGACACACCAAACCTACCTCTTCATTGTGTTAGCATCCGGTATTAACTCAACAGCAATTGCTATTGTAAGGTCGTGGACAGTGAGAGGAAATTCCAGTACCAAGTAAAAACAACTTGACAACTTGACGTGATCACTCCAGAAGTTTTACGGTCGACATCACCATCTTGCAATTGTGGACCGCTATGGTATATCTGTTTCCCAGATGACAACATATCTTTCTATTTAAAAGCTTCATTTTTGTATCCTCTACCGGATTTGAATTTTGACATTTTCAACAAGGCGGGTATCTTATATGAGACAGGAGATGCTTACTCTACCGGCGTGCCTGATCTCACCCATGATTTTTTTGCCCTTTATTCATCTTTGTGTGCGAGTGTCTTTTCATATCCTCCGAGAGGACTCGCACAGTTTTCTTTTCTGTGCCGTGCTCATTTTTATTTTTTCCGATGTTCGTTTTCGATTGAAGTTTCGTTTCTTACTTACTTTCATGAAATGCCTATGTAACCAAGTAAATTTTTATTTTCGGTTATCTTTGACCACCATCTCGGGCTTAAGTGGCTAAAGTTAATTTTAGTGCCTAACTTGATCTTTATTTTTTACACCCCAGCAAGTCTATCTGTCCGTCCGTCAATGTATCTTGTCAGCGCATTTCCTCCTAAACAGCTGCATTGATTTTGATGAAATGTGACACAGTTGTAGCATACCACATGAAGATGTGCGTGAAGTAATATTTTTGCTGCTTGAAGTTCTGAAGCGGAGATGATTCAGCTTTAGATATTATCTTGAGAAAAGGGGATAGGAACATTGTAAGCACATATCCTCCTAAATGGATGAAATTTTACACAGTTTTAGTATATCAACTGAAGATGTGGCCACCGTGTGCATTATATAATATAGTTGCTGCTGAAACTTTTCAAGTACAGATAGCTCAGTTTGGGTTATTTTGTGGAAAAAAGGGGGAGTTACTTTGTCTGTACATTTCTTCCTTAACATAAGCTTGATTTGGATGAATTGTTACACAATTGAAGAATACCAGCCAGAAATATGGCGGCTGATCTAAATTGGAAAGGGAAATAATTCAACAATTGGCTATTTTTTTTTAAAAAAGGGGCAGGTGTATCAATGTGTCTACTGTTTCTTTGTCTGAATTGTGTTCGTACACGCTTAAATTTGCACTCACCATATTGATTCAGGGTTCGATGAGTGTGTGTATAACTATCTGCCATTCGACGAAAGCTCTAGTTTGCATCTGTAACCATTTAAGTTTAATTGTGCTTTGTTTTTGGTCTTCTTGACAAAAGAAATGTTGGGTTAAACTGGTTTTATGACACACCAAACCTACCTCTTCATTGTGTTAGCATCCGGTATTAACTCAACAGCAATTGCTATTGTAAGGTCGTGGACAGTGAGAGGAAATTCCAGTACCAAGTAAAAATGAATCTTGAATCACAGTTCAGGCAAAGGACTCCATGATTTCTATTTTCTATATGTAATGTTGGATCGAGAATTTGTACGTGATCGGCGACTTCATTGTGGCAGAAAATGCCCACTACTCTGGAGCACCTTATCCTAGGTGACTCTTGTTCTCTTATTGCCCTTGTTTATTCTTTTGTATTTTCTTGCTGAATTATTTGCCACATAGTCAGGTCCCTATTGTTGTTATGGACATCTTGCATTTCAAAATGCAAAACCAGAATCATACTGTCGGATGTTTTCCATGTATGTTTAATGATTTAGCTCACCTGCATCTTGTCCTTTAGATAATCCAACTGGCCATACAGTCTTCTGTTTGACTAAGTTCTCGCCGACGACCATCTTCATTGAGGAACGATCATTAAATTTACTACTTTGAAGTTGACCTTCAAAAAAACTATGTGATAAAAGTTGGATACAATTGTTTAATTGTTTTAAGAGAAGATCATTTATTGCATTCCCCATGGGCCCTATCTTAAGTTATATTCCCTGCCGGCGATTATCTTGAATGTTGTACGACGGTCGAAATTTTAAACTTGGAAGGGTGAATGCCCAACTGGACTAATACTGTTCGTGTGATTACATGAGAAAATATCTTTTAATGTCTCAAGTTATGCTATATTCTATGCTGGTGGTCATATTGAATCAGATGTCCTTGGTACTGGATTTGGCCTCCTATTTATTTTTGGTAATGAGTACTTCTTTTTTTACTTCTTTTGGATTATGGCTTTCCATATTATTTGATTTTAATGCTGCTGATGAGAGTTGACTTCTTTGAAACACGTGTACAGTATAACTAAATGTAATGTTTATTATGCCACTTAGGTATTTTAGTATTCTATGGCGTCTTTGTTTCCTGTTTATGAGTCTCTTGATGTTTCTATTAATCCATGATATACTCCATCTACTTATTCGCAATTTTGATGGTATATGTTTAATCATAAGCGTTTTCAATATTGTTTTAAATAAGTCCCTGTATTTATCACCAGATTCTTCCATGTTGTCTTCACTAGAATCCTTGTATGTGTTCTTTAAACCTCCTTTAATTCCTTGTATGTTGCATTTGGAATATAGTAAAACCTTCGTAGATGGTTTTTTCTTTGGTTTTTGTTTTATTGTCAACCTCAATTAAAACAGCTTGGTGATCACTAATTCCATTCTCGACTGTTGTTTTCTTAATCATATTGACATTAGGTGTAAGTACCAAATCTGAAATGTTATCTCCTCGAGTAGGTTCTTTCACCGATTGATCTAAATTATGATCTTCAATTATATGCTTAAGTTTGATGTTTATCTCTGAACTATATTGAGCACTTGTTCTGATTGTTTTTTCATCTTTATTCTATATTATTTCATGGCCATTTCAATCATATTCGGTAGTGAATGATCATGCAATATTCTCTCGATTGATAAATCAAGTTGTTCAAGTGATTTGATTTTAAAAAAATGGATACAGGAAACACCTACAATGGCTGAAACTTATAATTATATGCCACAATCTGACAGGAAACTATCCAGGAAAAACACGAATAAGACAAAAGACAAATGTAGACAACGATGGGAACTCGGGCAAGTGATGTGATATCAGTAGTCTATAAAAGCACCCTGTATATAGGAGTTTTGAGCTTCCACTTCAAAAGTCATGTCCAACAGCCAGTCGAAGACAGACATGGGTTAGAAAGATAGTTTCATTGGAGTTTTTAGAAAACTGTTCAGATCATCCAGGTGAGCAATACCGGCTTTGAGAGTTTGCAATGTAAGAGGGTTGTTATATGCTATGTTTCGGGAAAATTGATAAAAAATTTTAATTTCTTTGTCTTGATGAATGTCATACATCTGCACCAAACTGTTTTAGCATCTTCAATGTTAAGAAAACAATATATAAAATATTGATCCCTGGTAAATTTATTCATTAATCTTTTGAATCAATGTTCATAAAAGCAAAGGTATCATTTAAAAAAATATTATACAATTCAGAATTTTATAAAAGCCTAAAGAAGAATCTATATGAAGATCCAAATTCAGATAAGGACGAAGAGATTATTTTCTTTTTAGATAAATTATTTAACAAGAGTTGTCTGAAGCTCGCCATTGTTGTAACCTCAATGCACAATAAATTTGATAGTTATACATTTTTAGAATTGTAATGATTTAATATTTTTAAACATGATATAAGGAAGTCAAATGCCAATTGGGAACTCCCTACCACTATAAGATTACATTTTAGAAGCAGTGCTCAATTTTTTTAATTGCCCTCATGGCAACGTCAAGGTAGAAATGTCTACAAATGTGGTACTGCAAGAAAGTTATCATCATACAGAAGTCATATACCATATAATATATATATATATAATTTTTTTTTAAATGTCCTTAAGGCCAGGTCATGGTCAAAATGTTTACAAAAACTTCTCATCATAACAAAGTCACGTACCAAATATGAACATCCTACCACTATACAACTGACTTCTAGAAGCAAGGTTGAAGAGCTCGAAATTAAGGATACTACAAATACTTCCACATCAACGTCGTTCATTGACCTTCATCTAGATATTGACAACAGAGGTACACCACAAACTAGGCTTTATGACGAACGCAATCACTTCACTTTTCCAATATCCAGCTTCCCTTTTCTTCGTTGTAACATTCCCAAAGCGCCAACTCATTCGCTACTCAAGGAGTTAGACACAGTGGCTACCTTGATAGAGCTCGGTTGCTTACAAATATGATACTCAAGCAAGGGTATACTACCCATAATTTCAAGTCATTACTACAGAAATCTTACGGTCGACATCACGATCTTCTGGACCACCAGGGGATATATGTTTCCTAGATGACAACAGATCTTTGTCTTACAGCTATGTTTGTTTTTCCTCTACCGAATTTGACTTTACTACCGGAGTTGGCGTATTCAATACGGCGGGCATCTTACAAGAAACAGGAAATGCTTACTCTATAGGTTCACCTGATCTCTACCATGGATTTTTCGTTGGATCCGTGTAATTCATATTTTTATGTATGTGTAAATTAACTATGAAAGGATATGGAGTAAATGCAGTCTCTACAAATACATGATAAAACCAAATCACCTTGAGGCCTTTAACAATAAGCCATGCTCATACCTCATAGCAAGTTCAAGACGGTCCCTAGCACCAGTTTAAGGGAAATTCATAGCTAAATGTCGAGCAACGCTACATCCATGTATCCTTCTTGTCATGTCATCCTTGTTGTCAACAAACAAAATCAACTGACAAAGTGCTCTTACAATTACGGGCATCCGTTGCCCAACGAAACGACCCATAGAAGATATTCACAACAAATAAACAACAACAGGGCATTCATCGAATCAATTGCAAGAAAACTTGGCATAATAAAACAATGAGATGTGGGCACTATAAACAGGTGGTCAGAATAACATTTGGAAATTACAAAAAAAAATGAAATTTCAAAAGAATGAACTTGTATCCATATGAGATATTCTCTAAAGAAGAAGTACACCATAACTGAAATGTATAGAGAGCATACATCTGTCTTCATTTTCTTTTCTGTGCCGTATATAGCTACATGTTATGTCTTTGTTTCTTTTCCGATGTATCAATTGTTCTTGGATTATTCGTTAAAGACTGACGGTTCGGTTCTCACTTACCTCAAAGGTTTTTTTTTTAATAATCCTCAAGGCAAGGTCAAAATGTATTCAAATATGATTCCATCAGAAAGCTCTCACCACAAGAAATCCACATACCAAATATGAATAACCTACCACAAAACAACTTAATTGTAGAAGCATGTAAAAGTTTTTAAAGAATTGCCCTTATGAAAAGGTCAAAATATTTACCAGGTACCACTAGAAAGTTCTCGTCATAAGGAAGTAACATGCCAACTATGAACACCCTACCACTTAAAGTCTCACTTTTGAGAGTTTTTTTTTTAATTTCCCAAGGGCAAGGTCAAGGTCAAAATGTCTTAAAGTGTGCCAAATATGACCACCCTATCACTAAACGACTAACTTTTACAAGCAAGATAAAATTTTAAAAATTGTCCTAAAGGCAAGGTCAAGGTCAAGATGCCTACAAATATGATACCGCTAGAAAGCCGTCATCATAAGGAAGTTACATGCCAAATATGAACGCCCTACCAATAAAAGCCTACCTTCAAGAGGAATAGCTAAAGTTGTTTTTTTTTTAAATTGCCATAAAGGGAAGGCCAAGGTCAAAATGTGTAAAAATATGGAACTGCTAGAAAGTTCTCACCATAAGGAAGTTATTTACCAAATCACTAAAGTCCTACCTTTTAGAGGCAAGGTTTCAAGTTTTTCAAAACAACGGCAGTAGAATACCGAAGGAACAAAGCACAAGATTACACAAATCAAAGTCCAGAGACAAGGCAAAAGCAAGAACACCAGAAGACGGAAGACTAAAGACACCACATGCCCACAAAACACACGAATATTACATATACAACACAAAAAACTAAAGCCCGGCACCTGAATCGGTTTTCAGGGGCTTCGGCTACAGAGCTGCCGAGCGCGTCCCCAGGTGGTGGATAGGGGAATGCCCTGTCTATGCGGAGTAGTCAGGTCATAATACGGAAAGCCTGACCGCGAACCATTGTAGCCAAACTGTGTGGAGAAACGCCACGCTCCATGCAGTATAAAGACCCCTTCTATATTTCTCTAAAGAGAGCAGACGCACTGGGTGTCGTATGGAAGGCTAAATTTCCTGCCCCTACCCATTTCTCCAATTTTCCAATGGCAGTCAAAAGTCGTTGCCCAGGTTGTCCCTTCCACCTTTATTTCTTTCTTCTGATACTTTCAATTTTTTTAATTGATTAACTTGTTCTCGTCCTGATATAGCTGAAATATTGCTCATTGGACGTTAAACTCTAACTAATCAATCAATCAATCAAAAAACTAAAGCACTAACTGTGCGAACTCTCAATAAACAAGAGTGACATCAGGTGCTCCAGAAGGGTAAGCATGTCCTGCTCTGTATACAGCACCCGTCACACTCTCAGTGGGTCAATCCAGGGTAAAGTCAAAACCGGTAATGTCAAATCTAGGAAGACGTGAATCTAGCTGAAAATGTCAGTTTTAATTTGTGACACTGACGTTTCATATCTATCTATGATGTCGTGGTGACGGCCATAGAATTTCTGAAGGGACGAAAGTAACAACGGCTGAACATATCCCTGACTCAGCAATTTTTGTGACAGTGCTTTTGCTCTTTCCACAAAGTCACTGTATGTACTGCACCCTCTACAGTAACGAATTAATTGTGAAATATATACTCCATATGCTGGGGATGTAGGTATATTGCTGCAGATAAAGGGAAAGTTCACAATTGGAAAGTCAAAATCATCACGTTTGTCATATAATCTATATTTCAGACGTCCATGTTCGTCAATGTATAACAAAAGGTCAAGGTATGAAGCAGAATCGGGTGTATCGGTTGTCTCTTTAATTTCAAGTTCACTGGGGTAGATGCGATGTAAATATTCTTTAAATCTTGGATTATTAAGAGAAAGTACATCGTCTATATATCTGAAGCTGAAATTAAAAGTCTGGGCTAGTTGTTTTTGTTTCTGTTGTATCAGCCCTTGTAAAAACTTTGCTTCATACGAAAAAAGGAAAAGGTCAGCTAAAAGTGTCGCACAATTTGTTCCCATGGGAATCCGTATTGTCTGTTGAAAAACACGGCCTCCACATTCAACAAAAATGTTGTCGATCAAAAATTCAAGCATCTTAATCACGTAATTTTCACTGTATTTCTTGTTTGACTCAGTGTGGTTCTTAACAAAATATGTTTTATCTTTTCCTATTACCTGATAGGAATACCTCCGTTCTCCGTTTTTGGTACAGAAACATTGTAATCAGATCGGAAATTACTGTTTTAAGTTTAGTATGGGGAATAGTTGTATAAAGGGTAGAAAAAGCAAAAGTTTCCATCTCTTACTGCAGTCAGTAAAGTGGTAAGGAGTTTGGATAGGGGTTTAGTGGTGCATCTGGCAGATCCTTCAATGAATCTCTGTTTGTAGGGATTCTTGTGAAGCTAAAGCACCCAGTAAATATAAGGGAGATAACTGTTATTCTCATCAAATTTTCAAACATTGCCCTCAGGGCAAGTAAAGGTCAAAATGTCTACAATAGAAAAAAAGGAAACGGGGAATGTGTCAAAGAGACAACGACCCAAAGTGAAGCAATAACAACTCAAAGTCACCATAAGATCTTCAATGAACGGTGAGGAAACCCCACACCCAATGGCAGGTCGGAGTCGGCCCCTAAATAAAGAGTAATCAATTTCAGCGAAATAAACATCATCCTAGACTCATATAGACATAAAGTAAACTAAGTAGAAAACAGACAAGACACACAAAGGCTTAATAAATTTCCTGACTTAGGATAGGCGCAAACCTGCTGCGGCGGGGTTAAACTAGTTTATTGGGCCCAAACCTTCCCCGTAGCCAATGTGACAAATAAAAATAGGTAATCAACGATTACAATGTTCGCCTCGTTATGACACGTTGTCGCAGCTACCAAATTTTGCCTGGATGCTGACATACTATCAAAATTGAATGCATATGCAAGGTTACCTGAGCCAACAATGTACAGTTACTGAGCTATGAACTCGAATGTATACATTTATATAAGTGATTCATGCGTAAAATGTAGGTTTAATGGACCTAATTTTGTCTGAATGCTGAGCTACCATCACAGATGCATGCACATGCACATGCAAGATGATCCTACCATGTACAGTACCTGATATCGGATCCCTGACATGAACTTGAATGTAAGTCACTAAAGCGGAAAATGTAAGTTAAAGTGACCCAATTTTGCCTGGATGCTGACCTACCATCAGAGATGCATACATGTGCAAGACCAAGTACAGTGACAGAGATATCAACTCGGATGTAAACTCGAATGTAAGTCAGTCAAGCGGAAAATGTAGGTCAAAGTGTCCTAATTTTGCCTGGATGCTGACTTACCATCAGAGATGCATGCATGTGCAAGGTTAGATGATCCTACCATGTACAGTGACCGAGATCTGATCTCGGACCTAAACTTGAATGTAAGTCAGTCAAGCGGAAAATGTAGGTCAAAGTGACCTAATTTTGCCTGGATGCTGGCCTACCATCAGAAATCGATGCATGTGCAAGTTAAGATGATCCTACCATGTACAATGACCGAGATCTGAAATCGGATGTAAACTCAAATGTAAGTCAGTCAAGCAGAAAATGTAGGTCAAAAGGACCTAATTTTGACTGGATGCTGACCTACCATCAGAGATGCATGCATGTGCAAGGTTAGATGATCCTACCATGTACAGTGACCGAGATCTGAACTCGGACGTAAACTTGAATGTAAGTCACTCAAGCGGAAAATGTAGGTCAAAGAGACCTAATTTTGCCTAATTTTTGCTGACCTATCACCAGAGATGCATGCACATGCACAGTTAGATGATCATACTACATGTATGTATAGTTCCTGAGATATGAACTTGGATGTAAATTTAAATGCAAGCCACTCAAGAGAAAAATATAGGTCAGAGAGACCTAGTTTTCTTTGAGGCTGTGAGATAGCCCCAGATGCACCTGCATGCAAAGTTTGATACCCTACCCTAAACATAGTTACCACGATATATACCCATTACTACTTAAAACATTGCCGTAAAATAAGGGATGTGAAATACCAGCCTTGATTAGATGTTTACAGGGTGCATTGCATTTATGAACTAAGTCTTTTTATCGATGATAGAATTAAGTAAAGGTTTTAACGAAAACCCTGAAGTAATAGCTTTTCAGTTATGAAAAGAATCGCAAACGTTATTACATACTCGAGCAAACCGAACAAGATGAGATATGTAAACACCATATGATGGCGCTAATGGAACATCGCCATCCAGAAATGGATAATTAACCATGGGAAAAGAAAAATCGTCCCTATTATCATAAATTTTAGTATCAAATTTACCATTCGTTATATTAAAATTGATGTCTAAGAACGGACAATGATGATCATTAGAATTGGCTTAATTCAAAGTAGTTCTTTAGGGTAGATGTCTTTATAATACGTATTGAAGTCGTCATTACTGAATATCATCCAAACATCGGAAAGTGTTGTTAAACTTTTCAATTAAATGCTGTTTAGATGGGTCTTTGCTGATGTTGGTCATAAACTGAGATTCGTGGCAGTACAAAAAGAGGTCCGCTATAAGTGGTGCACAATTGGTTCCCATAGGAATTCTACAAGTATGTTACCACAATAAAGCTCTCACCACAAGGAAGTCAAATACCAAAAATTACGTCTCCATTAGTATTTTCGCAGACGACACCGACGACGGGGTATGAAAATACCTCTCCGGACATTCGTCCCGGCGAGCTGTATAACAGTATAACAGATGTTGGAACTTTTTGCCACTGACAACAATATATATGTTCATGCTGTATTTGTGTTTAGTCTACAATTTTCAGCACCTTGCCTGTGGCAATTGATCTACCTGAAAAAAGGGAAAACGTCTGCATTACTTGAACATCAGCTAGGTTGAGCTTCATTTGAAGATTCGAAATCCTAAAATTATCTTTCTGATTTAAAATTTGTTTACTTAGATTTATCCTCAATTTATTACATTTACGATGTACTTTTTCTTGGTACATGTGGATACACTTTCATACTTTCATTTTGGCATACTATTTTTGTTATTTCCAAATGTCATTTTGACCAACTGATTACAATACCCACATCACATGATTTTATAATGCCATAGTATCTTGACATTAATTCGATGAGTGCCATATGGTTGTTTATGTTGTTATTGTTTTATGTTTGCCTTTGTGTTGGGCAACAAATTAGATCACTCTTCCAGTTAATTTTATGTTTGTTGACAATCCCGCAGCTATGGATGTAGAAAAATGTTCGAACGATAGCAATGAATTCCTGGAAACGCTTTAACCCAACTCTGAGGCATGAGCAAAACTCGTTGTTGAAGGCATAATGGTGAGTTCTAAATGAAGGACAACAATGAACACGTTGTCCCATAGCTTGGTTTAATCATGTATTTGTAGGGACATTGTCTTATGTACCTTTGCTCTTTATTCTTTCTTTGTTTATTAGAATATAAATTTTAGAGCTGTCAGAATACAATGAATTACCTATATGGGTGAATAAATCTCCATGTAGGGGTTCACAGACTTAAGATGTACTCGTTAATAGCATTCAGACCTTCATTGGCTCTAAAACCTCTTTTGTTCAAATGCTACATAAAAGTATCGAGATTAGCCAATTATAAAAGGATGCATATGACCTGAAACTGTACTTGATAAGGTTTTTTTCCGTTACCCATTCTAAGTAGGTTATGCATCATTCTGCTGCTAAAAGTTACAATCAAAATTCAGCTGAAATACTGTAAACTACAGTGAATCATAAAGAGAGTTTTTTTTTATCTCCACTTCATAAACCAAATAACAGACGCTTACCTTCACTGCACAATAAAAATCTCCCCATTGGTGGAAAATCTTTGAATGGTTCTAGGCAGATAGGTCCTCCGTTTACTTCCAATCGTGCAATAAAAATCTGATCTTGCCGTACAAATCTAGGTTTCATTTGAGTCTTCTCTCCAGTGTTTTTGTCAATGATACAAAATAATGCTTTGATTGTAATTTCTTCAGAACACATATGTAAGTATATAATTGCACTGAATCCCGCACAAATAATTGATTTGTAATCAAATATCTTTATCTAAAAAATAAGATTTCTGCAAACAATTTCATCAAATGCATGATCTTCATTTAAATATCTACAGCACTAAATAATGTTATATGTTTTATGGATCCAGATCACTCCTTTGATTACGATGGGGTCCGGTAGCAACTCAACAACAGCAATTTCTATTGAAATGTGGCAAATAATGAATAAAGAATCGTGGTTCACAGTTTGGACTGAAACTTTAATTTCTTCCACAAGAGTGGTATTTTTAAAGAACTTTTAAATGATCGGATGCAAAGGAATATTTTCTGAAGCCGCGTTTATACGGTTGTCATTGAGATAATTATGCTTATGAGAAAGTCCGATTAATTGGTGCTAGCTCTCACGTAACGAATTCCGTAAGCTGGAGAAGTGAAAAAGTAAAGATAACGACAAACATCTACAATGGCAGAAAATAATAATATAAATCACATGTCACAATCCACAAGAGAACTGCACAAGAAAGAAAAAAATATATTGACAAAAAAAAAACAAACAAACGTAAACAACGATAAGAAGCCGGATCATGTATTTGGACTAGCAAAAGCTACAAGTAGAGTTAATGTTAAAAAATGGATAACAGGAAACACCTACAATGGCTGAAAATTATAATTACATGCAACAATTTGCAAGGGAACTACACAAGAAAAACACGTATAAGACAAAAGACAAACGTAGACAACGATAGGAACTCGATTTATGATGCAAAAAAACCATCCCTTTCTACTGCCGTTGTTTCTTTATTCCGTTTCCCTATATACAGCATAATGAACATACAATAAACCAAATACGGTGTACAGGTATATTTACTCCAAGACCACTATAATTAAAAGAATAGAATGAAACAAAACATTATTTGGAAAGAGGATTCAAGAAGTGTTCGCCGCTAATCTGTCGGCTCGGGGAACCTAGTCTGCTTGTAGTACACTTTCACATTAGGGAAGAGAAATGAACCTCAAAACTTCCATAACAGTATGGTTAATGGAGGTAATAACAAAATTACTGAACCGAGTTGTCAAGAGCCGAAGTTCAGTAGAACGGGTGCTGTTAACAGAGCAGGACATGCTTACCCTTCCGGAGCACCTGATGTCACTCTCAGTTTCACTGGAATTCACACTGTGAGTGCCTTTGTTCTGAATGTTGTAATTTCTGGTTCCGTGCTTTGTATCTGTCTAATGCCATTGTTTTTGTGTCTAACGTCATTGTTTTCTGTGTTCTCGTTTTTGCCCTGTCTTTGGACTCCGATTTTTGTGAATTTCACCCTTTGTTCCTTCGGTATTCTAGACAAAAAGACAAATGAGGTGGACACCACTAGAAAAATTGTCGACTGCAATGGTCCTGACTTGGTATAGGCATTTTAAAAGAAATGGTAGGTTAAACCGGTTTTATGGTAAAGGATCATCATGTTTTTCAGCAGACATCGGCAGTTTCAGTGAGAGGTCAGTATTAATAAACTGAAGATAACCGGAAACACTTACAATGGCCGAAAATTACAATCACATGCCACAATCCGCCAGGGAACAAATCATCAGTCATTCGATCCCAAAGCTGACATGTTCAACACGGCGGGTGTCTTATAATAAGCAAGAGATGCTTACTCTACCGGTGCACCTGATCTCGCCCATGGTTTTTCATTAGGTCCGTATATGTTTTTTTTTTTGTTTTTGTTTTTGTTTTTTTTTCCGACGTTACCATTTCCTTGGATTGTCCGTTTTAGACTGACGGTTCGGTTCTCACTTGCTTAAGTAAAAGTTAGAAATTGATAATTTTGAAATTGAAATCGCCCAATATGTCATAAATTTTCGTAGTGAGATGACTATTTTCGTCAAATTCAAGATGTAGATCTAGGCTTTGGTGTTAGTATTCTATCTGAATTTGGTTTTATTCATAAATTTAGAATGTTATTGGGAAACGGGATAAAGAAGGCTTGGGGATTCATAAACGAATTTGATTCAACGCTGGTTTTTACTTTTGGTGGTGCCAAGTTCAAAAGTCCAGAGTTCTTACGTTTACAATTTTCTTTTGTGTTTCACTTGTGCTTTTTTGAGGATTGTGGTCTGTATACTAGTTGTAATTTTCAGTCATTGAAGTTGTTTCCTGATATTGTTTTTTTTTAATAATCTACAAATAGCAATTTTGACAACTTATTATGTTCTGTTCAGTTTAAAAAAAACAACTACCATCATATTTAAGTACCGGTCCGTCAAAAAACAGGCAAAGAGCATTGATGCGGTGGCACATTGAAATATTTATTACTGTAATGCAGAGCATTACAAATGTCCCCCAAACGAATCTAACTCTCATTACAAATGTCCCCCAAACGAATCTAACTCTAGTCGACCTTCAATTGCTCGAAAACAAAAGGGACCAATTAAAACAGTGCCAGCTGGAAAAGTTGAGCTATTGAGATGGAACTATGTTTAGATTTGAATGAAGAATAACAAAAGAGTTTGAGATATTCAATTGTGTTGGAGATATATATGGGGTTCAAGGCATCCAAGTTAAATTGTATGCTAAGTATTATAGTTTCTCATCTACTGCAGTAAGCATAGGTCTTATGTATTGCAGAAAGCATTGTTTCCTTTATCACCAAAGTAATTGCTATATTTAACAAATCAACACATAAGGGGGTGTGCTCAAATTACATGCAAATGATGTATGTGATTTGTCATGCATTTTGTTATATCTTTAAATTATATATGCTGTAAATGCAAAACTATCTGGATATTTATTGGAAATCATGTAGTTATTGAAGTAAAGAAATTCAATACTATAATTTATCTATATTTTTGAATTTACAGCATGATGAATAAATAGATATAAAACAGATGATATAGTTACCAGTACTAATCATGGAACTTGACTGCAATTTCAACTGCATCATGGAAACCATAGTAGACAGGAACTGTGTTTACTGCAATATCTGTGGTCAACTGAGCATCAGTCCACACCAAATCTAAACAACTTCCAGCTTCAGTAGTTGGAGATTTTACATGCTGCTGATAATTAAACTGGTGGAATATTTCACTAAAATGGCTATGTTGGACTAACATATTGTCATTCAAGTCTCCAACAATCAATTTCCTTGTTCCTTCTCCCTCTTCCTCAGCAATAGTTGTCAACAATTTTTTCAGTTTTGTGGCAAATGTCTGTACGGGATACACAGGTGGACGATAAATTACAGCAATCAAAACAGGGTGAGGTATCTGTAGTTTGACAATGGTACATTCAATGTTGTCTACATGCATATTTACTGCTGTCTGTTGAATACTGTCCTTAACAAATATTGCAACACCACCGTGTGAGAGTGAATTCAAGGTCTGGAATGGTTGTTCATTAGCTGCATATGCAGATTCTCGATTACAAGTGTAAACTTTGTGTTCAGGTAAAAATGATGATGGTATAATGTAATGTCTATCCAGCCATGTCTCAGTAAAAGCAACAACATCAGCAGATGTGAATAGCTTTCTAGACTGTATGTCATTTATGTGTGGTAAAATTCCTTCAGTATTATGCAGTATAACTGAAAATTGTTTCAATTTATCATCATTAGTTTCTGGGAAAATGGTAGGCATGGATTCCAAGCAAGTCTTTATCTCTTGAGATGAGTAGATTGCATTCAGATCAAAATCAATTATGCTCAGACCATCCAAGGATGTTGCTCTAGAAAGAGCAACGTAAGCCATCCCTGCTTGGAAGACGCTCTTTAATGACACAACCAGCTGTTTTGTAGTCATCCCTTGCACTTTATGGATAGTAGCAGCCCATCCCAATTTTAGTGGTAGCTGTTTTCTGACAGCATTCTTGTAGTGAAGTGGGTCCTCTATTGCAGTTATTTTTACAGATCCTTCTGTTCCTGGTATTGAATATACTGTCTTTGCAATTAGGTTTTTGCCACTGTCAGGATTATCAAACTTTACATAAACAGCCTTTATTGTTTCATCATCTTTTTTGTCAATTCCCGTGATTGTCCCAAATGCCCCATTGACAAGACCATCTTCTGTATCCAGATTTCGTATAAGCATTATTCTTGCAGCTTTTCCAAGAAAAATACTGTCCGGGAGATCATCTGCTGTTCCAGAATATGGCACTTGTCTCTCATTCAGTTTTCCTGATACAAGACTTTTGGAGTAATCTTTAGCAAGAGACAAAAGGCAGGGATTACAGATTTTTCTAACCATCATATCATTATGTGTTTGTACTTGTTTATTAGTAGCAAAGATGTGCAAAGCATGTTTTGCTGTATCTGGAGTTTCTTGGCAGCTAACAGACTGTAACATTTCTAAATCCTCATCTTTAAATGGTTCCCCACGTACATGAGTCCTGAGTCGGTTCAGCATCAAAGCAAATTTCTCATCATCTTTTTGTCTCATGACATCCGTTAATGTAGCAATGCTAAAGATAGGATTCCAAAGGTCAAGGAAAAGAGATTCATTAGCTTTATAAAGTGGTGAAGCTCTCACTGGAGGTAGCTGGCAAAAGTCACCCACAGCCAATACTGAGATGTTTCCAAAAGGTTTTTTTGAATGTTTTATCTGACATAGTCTGCCATGGATATATGTTAAGAGTTTGTGGTCAACCATGGAAATTTCATCTATTATAAGTAAATGTAGATTTTCATATTTTGTTCTGATGGTATTTAATATGCTTTCTCCTAAAGGCACATAAGGAATCTTTATATTTTTGCTAATTGAAAATGCTGAATGTATAGTCTGACCTCCAACATTAAATGCTGCCGTACCAGTTGGCGCAACTAGGAGAACATTTACTTCATCTGGGTTTTCATTTGTTTTGGCTAGGATTCTAGATGTTTCATGGAATATACATTTGATTAAGTGGGACTTCCCTGTTCCAGCCCCTCCAGTTACAAACATATGAAATGGATCTGGTTTTAATTTCCAAGATAACTCATGTGCCCACTTCCTTATCTCATAAAAGATCTGTTCTTGTTTTGGATTCATTTCTCTTAATTTTTGCATAATCTCCTTCTTTGAAACTTTAGACTTCAAATACTGAATTGCTGTCATTTTGTTTTCAGTTTTCTTTGCAGTTACCAACTCTGGATTATCATCATTGGGATCATCATCATCAATCTCCTGTTTTTCTTCTACATCCTCCATTCGCTCATTTTCAGTTCCTGGTGCTACACTTGCCCATGCATCTTCTCCAATTCTTCCTTCCTGAATATCATTCCATGCTCGATCAACTTCTTCAGCATCATGTTCAAATTCATGTCTATTCTGATTGATTATGACCTGGATAGGTATATCATTTAAACTGCCTTGTCTGATGTATTCCTCAAAGTTGAGGTATTGTGATGGTTTTTCTACTGGTGTCCTATGGGGAACATACAGTTGAATAAGTGTCATGTAGTACTGATTAGGATCCTT
Organism: Modiolus philippinarum; assembly: GCA_002080025.1. Lineage (NCBI taxonomy): Eukaryota > Metazoa > Mollusca > Bivalvia > Mytilida > Modiolidae > Modiolus > Modiolus philippinarum. Next base: position 174,051 of record MJUU01072569.1, read on the forward strand.
AACTCTATTGAATCTTGGGTAACGAATAATGTTTTCTTTCCCTTTCTTTTTCTCTTTAATATAACCTAAGTTACGCTGAAGTTCAAACACTTGGAGAGATCCAGCCTCATCAGATTGTTTTGGTGGTCTTGAATTGGGGTAAAGTGTATATTGTGAACAGAATCTTGCTAGGCACATACTGTTGAAAAGTTCGGAGATTGGTCTTGCAAAATATTTTTCTACTATAGATGTCATCCATACATTATTACTACTGGTTCCCATGGAATTAAGAACATTCATAGGAAGTGACATCTTCAAGGGGCTCTGTCCAGTTGGTACAAAAACTGTATTCCGTGAACATTCCTTCAGATGCATTCCACTTACACGATAAACTGCCTCCTGTGCTGATACTTCCCGATTCTGTATGTAAGCTTGTCCTATGTGCTTCATTGCTTCCTTAGCATCCTTATTACCTTCTTTTGCTTCTTTCTTTGCATCCATCAAAAGTGCACCTATTTCAGCCTCTGCTTTACTGATATATGAGATGATGTATGCTACACAAGCATAAGCATCCATGACAAATTGTATGTCAAGATTTGCATTCCATGCACGTAGCAAACTTTCGTTATAGTTATTTACCCAAAGGTCTGACAACTTCCTTTTGTAATAAATACTGGTTTTAGATGATACAAATTCTAGGCTTTCTTTAAATTCTTCATATGAGAGATTGGCTGCTTGCATAATATCATTTAACTTGCAGTGTTCTATGTTGTCAATTGAATTTATAACTTTCCAAACATCTTTGATTTTTTGAGAGGCTGTACGTTTTTCAGTTAGATCATTTAAGTTCTCTTGTGCAATTTCATTCTGTTCAGGCTCTTCCTTCTCTGCATGGGCAATAAATGTTTGTAAAATTGGTGGTCTCGGAAAATGGAAACGACAAGCTGAAGAATTCTTAAAGCAGGTTTTTGTGTGATTTTTTTTGTGCATTTGAACTGTGGTTACTATTGCATACAATTTTGGCTGTTTTGACTTGTCCGGCATTCCACAACTAATATACTTGTCCACAAAATGAGTGATTTCATCATCTGTATTTTCGTCAAGTTTTGGTGAATCATGTATCCAGAAGAGGCAATGGATGTGCGGCGAGCCACGTTGTTGAAATTCTAGTCTTATAAAATAATCTTTGACATGACCAATAGGATGAGAAGGTGACAAAATTAAATCAGTGAGAAGACAGTTTACTCTATGATTGAAAAGCCTAGCACACATTACTGGGTTCTCTCGAATCAGTCTGGCTCTCTCTGCCCATTCTATTTCTGATATCTCTCTTTTGTCTTCTTTTGATAAAGATAAAATGACTTCATCCCATCTGGTCTCCCCAGCTGAAAAAGTGACAAAAAATGTAGGGATACCAATCTGGCGTATCATTGCACAAAGGTCTTTCATAGTGCGTTCCCAAAATGGTGGAGTTCCTCTTAGTGGTTGGAGAAAACGGTAACCAATATCTGTCTTCAGTATGTTTTTTAAGTTTTCTGAAGATGTCAGCATTTCAGCAGTAATTTTCTTCCCTTCCGCATTAGTTGTTTTGCCCTTTCTTAAAGCAATTGAAATATTTGATTTTATATTGTGCATCTCAACTAGGTACTGAGCAAAGAAAATAAATTGATTGTTCTTTGCAAATCTGTCATCATAGGAAAACAGTCTGGTATTGAAGTATTTGGACGGAGATAGAGCTATTGTTCTGTCGTCATGAAATCCATATTTCCCAGATGGATACAATGTAGGAAAAGCCATAGCATCACTTCCTTTCTCTTGAAAAATACTTTGAGGAGTCTGACCTTCTCCTGGTGCTAAGCAAAAGATTTTGTCATTTGTATCAAGAAACTCTTGTCCGATGTCTAAAGGTTGAAAGCATGTTTCAACAGGGTATGGTTCTTCTGGTTTATCTTCCTGTGAAACATTTGGCTCTTTGCTTTGTCGAGTATTACATCCAGAGTTCATGTCTGATGGGTCTGCAGTTTGTGGATCCTCATTATCTGTATCATCATCACTGACATTATCATTACAAGGTTGATCATCTGATTTGACTATGTCGGAGTCTTTTGATGGGTCAAACCATGATTCTCTGAAGTGTATTCCTGTATACCAATAGTTTGTTTGAATAAGATGATGAACAGCAGTAATAACCTGGCTTGGGTTTACCCATTCATAGTGCTGATGGCCCTTGTAAGACAGATTCCTTTTCAGCTTTACTCTTACCAACTGAGATTCATCAATATTTCTTGGTAATGCTTTTGTGATGCTGCTTAAATCAGATGGCACATTGACGATTTGGCCTTTAACACCTTTCTGTCCCCCTCTTGGCAAAGACAGCAACTTCATGAATGGGATCCTAAGTGCAACCAACTTACTTTCTAAACTGTTGAGATTTTGTAACTGTTCAGGTACTGGATCCATGTCTAGTCCATTGGCTATTGCTTGAGGTGGCATATTTCCAGCATACAGGTGTCTGTGACAGGTGAAACAAATCCATTCCTTTCTTGCATGTTCTCTGTGGCAAGGTTTTTTGCATTGACTATTACAACTATGTATAAACTTTCCTGTTAGACAGTTGACAGCTCTGTCATGAAGTACACCATCATGCATATAATTATCACGTTTACATGGTTTCACTTGCTTTTTGAAGAGAAGTCTGCCACATACAGTACAGGCATATTTAGGTATCTCTCTAATACTATTTCTGAAAGTCTTAATTGCTGTCATTACACTACCTCTTCTCTTTTTAGCTACTAACTTCTTTCTTTGTCTTACATTGGCATTTGTTCTATATTTCTGTTTTAAAAGTCTTTTTATCTTATTTCTAAAGAAGGGATTCGAATGGTACTTCTTAACTGAAGATGATTTTACTGACATTCTAAACAAAGGATTGTCACTGTACTTTCTCTTTGACCTTTCTTTTACTCTTTGACAAAACTCAGGGTTCTCTTTGTATCTTTTCTTAGATGCCCCTTTTACTTGTTCACAAAACTCAGGGTCTTCTTTGTATCTTTTCTTAGATGCCCCTTTTACTTGTTCACAAAACTTAGCGTCCTCTTTGTACCTTTTCTTGGATGCCTCTTTTAATTTGTAAGAATACTCAAGGTCATCTCGATACCTTTTCTTTGATGCCTCTTTTACTTTGTGAGAATACTCAAGGTCCTCTCGATACCTTTTCTTTGATGCCTCTTTTAATCGGTCACAATACTCATGGTTTTCTCTGTACCTTTTCTTTGATCCCTCCTTCACTTTGGTACAAACATCAGGTTCCTCTCTGTACCTTCTTTTTGTAGCACTTATGACTCTATTATGGATTTCTTCATTTTCGTGGTATCTCTTACTGGAATAACTTTTCTTCCTCTTCTGAAATTCTTCTACCTGTTGGATTTTTTCTTGTTCTGAGGACATTTGTGGCATCTGATAGCGATTCCTTTCTTTTTCTACTTTCTGATTTCTGAATGTCATATCATAACTATACTTCATCTTTTGATGCAATTTTGAAGTTTCCTTTTTCTGTTCTCTGAGAGATTCATTTTCCTTGTATACTTTCTTTGCATAGTTCTTTTTTTCTCTTGAATCTCAGGATTTGCCGAGTACCTTTTCCTTTCAATTTCATTCTTTTTCATCTGTTTATCTTTTTTCATCTGTTCCTTAAAATATTCTTGGATTGCTACAGGAAGAGTCTTGATAGTCACAGAGGTTTGTTGAATACTGGTCACAACATCATAATGGTTACCCCATCTATGGTACAGGTATATACCTCTTGTTGATTCTTTCTGCATAGGCACATGTTCTAGCCATTTCCATTCAGTTCCTGGCCTACTGTAGACATATATGCATGTTTGCAATAAACTTGCTGCTGCAAAAATTTCAACTTCAGTAGCCCATACTCTGTCATTTCTCATTTTCGTTGACTGGAGGTAAATCAACATATTTTCACCATAACGTGGGTCCAGGTAGGATGACAAGTGGGTACTGTTTGTAACAAGATGATCGCATATTTTTTCTCTTATCTTTCTTTTGTACATCTCACTACCTGTAATTACATACGACAGGGCGCCAAACAAACAGTTTCCATCACCTAATATATTATGGAAATCCTTTGGTGGAGCAATAGGAACTGGCTGGCCAACATTATTACCAAGAGACAATTTAGAAAATGGAACATCTAGCTCTTGTGAACGTCTCTGTTGCCACGCATCATCAGTCTGATGGTATAGTAACGATCGTTGAGCATTTCTAGCTTGTTGTTTTCTGACTTTGTCTTTTAGCCGCAGATTTCTTGATGAATTTCGCACCATTTTTCTATCAAAATACAAGGATACATTAATATGTGAAATACGAAATTAATCCCTTTCGGGTCTGCCACATCATAGTGTCAAGGGGGATCTTTGGCTTTCACCAGTACTCTTCCCTGTGCTTACTACCAAACGTTCTGTTTTCTTAAAATAATAAATGCTTGTAATCTATGGAGAAAAACAAATTTTGTCTGGCTTTCAAAACACTATACTAAAAATAAAATTCTGCATTGGTAATGAGTACTAAAGTTCTCAAAGTTTAATATACACACACAAAAAAACACAGTTAGCTAATCTGAAAGAATTCATTTATACAGTGCAAAATTTAATCCCTTTAGAGTCTGCCACATTATAGTGTCAAGGGGGATCTTTGGCTTTCATCAGTACACTTTCCTGTGATTACTACCAAATATTCTGTTTTGTGAAGTATTCTTGAAATTATGAATGCTTGTAATCTGTGGAGAAAAACAAATTTTGTCTGGCTTTCAAAAGACTATACTAAAAATAAAATTCTGCATTGGCAATAAGTACTAAAATTCCTCAAAAGCCTTCTTTGTGTTTTTTAATATACACACACACACACCAAACACACACTGTTAGTTAATTTATACAGAGCAATCATTATGGCGTATCTGGAATAATTAATAAAAAAACTGCTGGTCTCCAATGAACTACACTGAATAAAAATCAGTTCTGCATTTGTCAACTGAATCAAACCAATCTGAAACCATATGTCTTGTTCTATAATAGGAAAAAATACCAAAAAACTTAATTTTACTTCAGTGTTTATCTTTCATTTGCAAAACTTTCATAGGGAGTATGTCATAATCATAATGAAAGGGTGGGCTTCAAGCTGTCATCAGTTTCATGTATTTCCAACCTATTCTCACAATCAATGTTTTTAATCTTTTAAAAATATATTGTCTGGGTTTCACAAAACTATACTGAAATAGAGATCTCATCAAAATGAATGCTGAAAAAAATTCAAAGCAACTAATACAAATGATTCTGGACATGAGAAAGCATCTTTGATGTTCTAGGTTGTAAACAGAAATCTGGTAATAAAAATATTTTCAAATAACAGCTAAAATGAAGTGATGCATGGTTTCCCGAAATAGGAAAAAAAACAAAGCACATGACCTTTTGGCCAGACCCGTTGATGTGTTAATGCATTGTGCAATGAGATAAATGTGAGTGCAAGATATGATATATGATAATGTGATAACAACAAGCAGAAGCAGCATGCAAAATGTTTTCATAGTGCTGTTATATATAAGCAAGATATTGAATACGAAATTTAGCTAGTTTTTCAAGTTACACAATCAACGGCTGCTCTCGGTGCCACCACGTGAAGGATCCACATTATGCATCTTATTTCTCATAGTGCAGAATGAGGACAGGTCATGCATAACCATACTTTACCCCATCAACCTACATATTTTAATACATTTTGTATGAAATATTGCAATTAAACTAAAAAAACAAAATTCCAAGAACAGTAGGGATGATGGATAAAAATGATCAAAAAATAAAGTAAGCAGGTCTAAAAACATTCAGAAACATATTCAAAAACCTGCTTACTGGGCACCATTATTATCACATCTGAAAAAAGTTTACTAAACTAACATGGGCAAATTATCTAAATACTTCCATAGCAACAGATTCCATTTCCATAGCAACGGGTACCAGATTGAAAATCTTGAAGCTGAAAATCATTTCTACACATGCCATCCAATTCTGAGCACTTTGAATTTTCCCGCCTTTCTCCGTTTCCATGGCAATGGTCGCCATTTTGAAAATTTTTAAGACCAAAAATCAAATCTATGCATGCTAGGCAACCTTCCTGTAAAAATTCATCCAATTCCGAGCACTTTCAATTTTCCCGCCTTTTTTCCGTGTCCATGGCAACGGTCGCCATTTTGAAAATTTTGAGACCAAAAATCAATTCTATGCATGCTAGGCAACCTTCCTGTAAAATTTCATCCAATTCTGAGCACTTTGAATTGCATGCTAGGCAACCTTCCTGTAAAAATTCATCCAATTCCGAGCACTTTCAATTTTCCCGCCTTTTTTCCGTTTCCATGGCAACGGTCGCCATTTTGAAAATTTTGAGACCAAAAATCAATTCTATGCATGCTAGGCAACCTTCCTGTAAAATTTTCATCCAATTCTGAGCATTTTGAATTTTCCCGCCTTTTTTTTACTGGGCACCATTATTATCACATCTGAAAAAAGTTTACTAAACTAACATGGGCAAATTATCTAAATACTTCCATAGCAACAGATTCCATTTCCATAGCAACGGGTACCAGATTGAAAATCTTGAAGCTGAAAATCATTTCTACACATGCCATCCAATTCTGAGCACTTTGAATTTTCCCGCCTTTCTCCGTTTCCATGGCAATGGTCGCCATTTTGAAAATTTTTAAGACCAAAAATCAAATCTATGCATGCTAGGCAACCTTCCTGTAAAAATTCATCCAATTATGAGCACTTTGAATTTTCCCGCCATTTTTCCATTTCCATGGCAACGGTCGCCATTTTGAAAATTTTGAGACCAAAAATCAATTCTATGCATGCTAGGCAACCTTCCTGTAAAAATTCATCCAATTCCGAGCACTTTCAATTTTCCCGCTTTTTTTCCGTTTCCATGGCAACGGTCGCCATTTTGAAAATTTTGAGACCAAAAATCAATTCTATGCATGCTAGGCAACCTTCCTGTAAAATTTCATCCAATTCTGAGCACTTTGAATT
>MJUU01072569.1:184218-219536 GCA_002080025.1 Modiolus philippinarum
TGAAGGTTGGGCAAACGGTCTCCAAGAATTTGGTCGGACAAGATTACGGCAAGAAGAAGAAGAGGAAGAATAATAATAATAATAATAAGAAGAAACGGTGCAAACACAATAAGTCGCAAAACTTTGTTTGGGCGACTTAATAATAATAATAATAATAATAATAAACGGTGCAAAAACAATAAGTCGCCAAACTTTGTTTGGGCGACTTAATAATAATAATAAGAAACGGAGTAAACACAATATGTCTCCCAAACTTCGTTTGGGGGACATAATAAAAAAACGCAAACTTTTTATGTTTGATTTTAATAAAACTAACCAAGAAAACGTCATTTTGATAGATAAAAGTTCTGTGTTATTTTGCCTTTTTGAGTTTTCAGCGTAAAAAATTTAGTTACATTGTACAGTGAAAAGTACGGGAAAATTTTTCCGCCATTTTCTTCTCTATATAACCAGTCAAAATTATCTCTAGACCTAACACATGTTCGAATGTATAAACTTTTTGGGATGTGTTTTTATGACCAAACGAATACATCCAAGCCAAAAAATACAGAATCCAAATTTTTGATGTGCCGCCCACTGCCCGACTTTTAGCTGGAATACTACTTAGATATGAATGCTCTATCAAACAGCCCTGTGAAGTGATTAATTTGTGTATACATTAAAGTAAAAATATCTTATCATATATATATATATATAAGAGAAAATTACCTGAGCATCAAATAATTTTCCTGTGTGACATAAATTTTCAGATGAACACAACACAAATCCACCAGAAACGTCCTAAAATAACAGAAAATAATTTATTGGCAATGAATGAAATATTTACATCAACCTGAATTGTTCAAAAAATGTATAAAACGGTTTCTATGTATGACAAGAATAGAAAAAGGGAAAAAATTAATAACCTCTTCCTTTACACCTCATGCTCGTATTTTGAGATTTCACCCAACTTTTTACCTGATCTTCCTCTAAACCTAGTACATAAATTCTGAGATTTCTCTCTTCTTTTTATTTTCTTTTTTTCTCTACGCCTTATACTTTAATTTGGAAATTCCACCCCCCCCCTCTTATACTAATTTCTACTACACCTGATACTGTACATCTGAGATCAAATCCCCTTCCTGAATAATAGAAATAACTTCTACCACACAAGATACTCTTTTTCATTTTCATTTTCCCCTTTACTTTTTAATAACATCTGATACTAAAATTTTGAGATTCAAACCTCTCCATGATTTAAACTTACTTCTACTTAACCTGGTATTTTATTTTGACATTCAACCCCATCCTAAATAATACTGATTTCTTCTACACCTGACTTTAATTTTGAGATTTCTCCTACTTTTGATCATATTTAATGTACCTCTTCCTCTACACCTGATACTTCAATTTTAAGAATCCCCCTTGCTTCTCAATTACCTCTTCTTCTACACCTGACACTTTAATTTTGAGATTTTCCCCTGGGTTTGCAGTCTCTATTTCAATTTCATCTGACCACATCTCCATCACTTTTACAACTTGCTATAAATACAATCAACATTAAATTTCAAATATTGTTAATCAAACCAATATTGCAAAATGAATTTGCACCTATATTATAATTTGAAAGCTGTAATTTTACCCTCTTGTATCATGATTAATATGTTACAATATTCATATGGTGTTTTTCTCCTGCCCTTATATAATATAGTAACTGATATTAAATGTCTTTTGTTTAATAAAATCTGCTACTTAACCTGGTAGAAAACAAGAGGCTCTCAAGAGCCTGTATCGCTCACCTGGGTCCTGCAGCACTATAATTCCCAATTGATGGTCCATCTTTGGTGGTGTATGTACATAAAAATCAGAAGCTTTTTATAGAATTTAATTAAAATTGTTCAAGCAGCTTCAGAGAAGATTTTTGAATGCAGTTTCCAAACTTAAGGGGCCTATGTTAATCAACATTCCCTGCTGGCAGCTATTTAACATAAAACTTTGAAGAGGGTCACATAAGAACTATCATATCTAAATTCTACTGAAATTGTTCAAGCAGTTTCAGAGGAGAAGATCTTTTTATGCATTTCCCACTGGGTCCAATGTTAAACTAAGTTTTGCTGGCGGTGGCCATGTTGGAAGACGGATCAGCATCAAAGTAACAAGCTTGGTCAAAATCTCACAAGTTTCATTTATGCAATGTTTTAATTGAATCCATTCAATGGTTTACCATGATATCTTTGTATGCATTTCACCTTAGGGTCCAATTCATTGCTGGCAGCCATGTTAGATGATGGATCAGAACTGAAGTAACAACACTTGGTCAGCTTCGCATAAGCAAAGTTTTGATTTAATCTATTAAGCAGTTCTCTAGTAGAAGATCTTTTGTTAAATTAAGTTCACAGCTGGTGACACTTGGTCAGCACATGACAGGCATCATTCATGTCATGTTTGATTTAAATCCATTCAGCAGTTCTCTAGAAGATCTTTGTGTGCATTTCCCATAGGGTCCAATGCTGTCGGTCATGTAAGATGACAGATTGGCACCAAAGTAATAACACTTGGTCAGCACCTCATAAACATCATTCATGCCAAGTTTGGTTCAAATCCATTCAGTGGTTCTAAAGTAGAAGTTCTTTGTATGCATTTTCCCGTAGGGTCCAATGGTCCAATGTTAAAATTAAGATCCCCGCTGGCGGCCATGTTGGATGATGGATTGGTACCAAAGTAACAACACTTGGTCAGCACTTCATAAGCATCATTCATGCCAAGTTTGGTTCACATCCATTCAGTGGTTCTCAAGAAGAAGTTCTTTGTATGAATTTTCCCATTAGGTCAAATGGTAAACTAAGTTCCCCGCTGGCGGCCATCTTGGAAGCGGTCGGAAAACTTGAATGTGTTCAATAAAATAGAGTCCTTAACATGCTGAACATTTTTGCAATTTAAACTTGACCTCTATCTCAAAGCGGTTTAGAAATATAGGACAAAAAGTAAAAAATCACGAAAAATTTGACCAATAAAGGACCACAACTCATATATGGGTACTTGGATTTTCTTCAAAATATCCATGTGGGTAGATCTTAACATGCTGAACATTTTTAAAATTTAAACTTAACCTCTATATGTTATAGTTTTTTTAATAAAAAAATAAAAAAAACATCAAAATTTTGAAAATTTTACGGAAAAAGGGCAATAACTCTTAGACGGGTCATCAGATTTTATTCAAAATTTCGGCATGGGTAGATCTTCTCATGCTGATCATTTTTCCTCTGTCAGATTTTTGATATCTGTAAAGTTTTTGAGTTATTTGCCAAAAACTGTAATTTACCCCCTATGTTCTATTTTTAGTAACGGCAGTCATGTTGTTTGACCTAAGACATACAAAATAACAAATTTGAAACAAGATACCCTAGTGATGATTCATTTAAATTAATATAAGAAAGGTAACAGGAAACACCTACAATGGCCGTAAACCACAATCACATGCCACAATCCACCAGGGAACCGCACGAGAAAAACAATAAAATGACAAAAGACAAACATGGACAACGATAGGAACTCGGGATAGCCGGACTTGGTATCGGCACTAGCAAGAGCTTGCGGTAGGGTTAAACCGGTTTATGGGTACCTAAACCTCCCATTCCTCTATCCCGTTTCCCTATAGCATAATAAAACATACAAATAAAACCCAATACAGGTAGACTACTAACTCCAAGACCACAATCTTAACAAGGAAAGAAAAAGACAAAACGTAATTTAGAAAGATGGGTCGAGGAGTGCTCGCCTCTAAACTGCCGGCTAGCTCAAGTAGCCTAGTCTGCTGGTAAAACACTGTCGCACTACGGAATAAAGATCAAACTCAAAACTCCCCGAAGGGTTTGGTAAAGAATTATCATAGATTTCAGTAGACATCGGCAGTATCAGTGAGAGGCCAGTATACTTGTAATATCTTCAGGTCATTGGATCCCAAAGCCAATTTAACGGAATCCTGAAGAATATCCTGTCAATATCCCCTATTACGTAAAGAATGTAAGTTACGTCCCAGTTTTTCTGGATTTTTTATCAGTTTTTGGCATTTCTTAACAACATTTCCATAAAATCGAGGGTGAGAAATGCCCTTAGTAATAAGCTGTTTGCGAGTCGCACCATATTTAGAAATCAAATCTTCATATCTTCTATAAAACTTCTTAAAGGTGTTAATCAATTTATGAAATCTGTAACCTTGTTGTAAAAGTTTGGATGTGATAGTAAGGTTACGCTCATTAAAGTCGTCAAGAGTAGAACAGACGCGTGCGAATCGTACCAGTTGTGATATATACACCCCGTATGATGGAGCTACAGGAACGTCGCCATCAAGAAAAGGGAAATTAGTAATTGTGAAATCAAAATCATCCCTTTTATCATAAATTTTAGTTTTAATTTTGCCAGAGTCAATGATGATAGTAAGATCAAGAAATGGGCAGTATTTAGAATCATCGTTTGCTTTATTAAGTTTCAGTTCTTGCGGGTATATTAGGTCGACATAGTCTAAAAACTGGGGATTGTCAATAGTAAGGATATCGTCGATGTACCTGTTGTTATCGTTGAAAATTGAAATAAGTTGATCACTGTTTTGTACGGTTCCATTCTGTAGTTTTTTCATAAAGTCCCTCCGTAACAGAACAGAAAAAGATCTGCAATGAGAGGTGCACAGTTTGTACCCATGGGAATTCCAATGACCTGTCGATAAACGATGTTGCCAAAACGAACAAAAATATTGTCCAGCAAAAAATTCAGTGCCTTAATCATGTCATCACAAGTCCAGGAACTATGATTATTGTAAATGATATTAGAGAAGAATCCTTGCTTTTTATTACAACAAATGAACTGTTTAAAGTTTGGTTCCATTTGACCCAGTGGTTTCAGTGGAGAAGATTTTTGAAAGTGAGCTAACGACGGACGGACGACGGACGCCAAGTGATGGCAATAGCTCACCCTGGCATAGCCAGGTGAGCTAAAAAGGGAAACGGGGAATGTGTCAAAGAGACAACGACCCAAAGGGGAGTTATAGCAACTCAAAGCCACCATAAGATCTTCATTGAACGGTGAGGAAACCCCAAACCCAACGGCAGGTCGGAGTCGGTCCCTAAATAAAAAGTAAATAAAGAGTTTACCTGATGTAAATAACAAAACAGACTTATTCGCCTCTATAATCATTTATTTGTCTTGTGTCAGTGCTCAGTCGCTTCTGATCCTTAGAAAAGAACCTGAACTTTACATCGTAAACAACGCAGTGATGTCTAAGACGGCAGAAATTTTGAAATTTTTGGCGGGAAGCGGTTTCGAATTGCAATTTGATCGTAAATTATCTGGGTCACATGACTAAACTAACCGAACTTATTGGCTTTTGAATACGCTGAAAGTTCTCCTTTCAACTACTACAGTCTGCTGGTTGTATCACGTATCTACTAATTCTCTGTGAGAGCTGTACTTCGTTAGTGTCTTTTTGTATTTTTTTTTAAGATGTCTCAAATAATAGTATTAATTTAATGCCTTTATATGCCTAAAATCAAGTGTTCTATTGATTTTATTAATACTCAGGCGATTGATAATGTTTACTTAGGGTTATTTATTTGAATGTTGAAAAGTGGTAAGAGAGTTATAATAATATCGATCAAAATTCACTACAGCTATATAATTTACAGTTGATAGATTTAGCTCATACAGCTCATTAAAATTATTGCAGTTGGAGTTTACATATGTGTTATGGTCTCATGTTCATTAACTCCATATCCTTTCGTAAAATATTAGCTATATAAAAACATATGGAATGTTCATACAAAGAAATGTCAATATCATCAAGACCTACAAAAACCAATATTTTCTTTTCCGTCTCTACCTTGACACTGCCAGCAAAAAGAACTGAACATATTCATATCTGGCTATTGAAGTACAACTCTCGTAGTTCGAAACAACGTAATATATAAAAACTGGACGTTACCATCTCTGTCTTCTGATCTCTTGTGGGTTAGGCACAGCTTTTGCTCTTGCATACAGAAATTGGACCGAACCATCTCATTTTTGTTGGCCTCGACCATTCCTATATATTTGCCTGGGGGGGTACAGCCCCTCCTGAACACTTGCTTGGTATATACCAATTGCACCTAACCAATAGACTGGCTATTCGGGCACCACTCATTCCAATCCTAAGGATATTGGACTTAGCTATCTTCGGTATATGAGATTTACATGTAACTCCTGATAAAAACTTTCTTTGAATATAAAAATTGGACCTTCCATCTCTCGCTTGAGTAGTACAATCCTTCCTGAATAAGTAGTAATTATTGGCCTTTTAGAAACAACACCTAAAGCACTGTTTGGCTAATAGAAATGGGACCTAAATTTTTCTGGCTTTTGGGGCATTGCCGACAGTTGCCTGTGTCAACGTATATTTGTTCCGCCTAACAGATGTTCTTTCTAAGAAATATTATAAACATTGACATTATATTTCTTCTTTTAGAAACATCTCTCATGCAACATTTATTCCGTTAGAATAAGACATGAGACATAAGTTGTCGAATTGCGAATTTGCAGAAAATAAATTAAACAGTAACTTCGGTATTGTGTTATTTAGAAACAAATACTGTGACCTGAGGATTTTACACACATACTGGCCTCTCACTGATACTGCCGATGTCTACTGAAATACATGACGATTCTTTACCAAACCCATCGGGAGTTTTGAATTTGATTTTCCTTCGGTAGTGCGACAGTGTTTTACCAGCGGACTAGGCTCCTTGAGCTAGCCGGCAGTTTAGCGGCGAGCATTCTTTGACCCATCTTTCAAAATTACGTTTTGTCCCCCCATTTTTCTTTTCTAGATTGTGGTCATGGAGTTAGTAATCTACCTGTATGGGTTTTATTCGTATGTTTATTCTACGATAGGGAAACGGGACAGAGAAAGGGGAGGTTTGGGTACCCATAAACCGGTTTAACCCTACCGCTGGCTTTTGCTAGTGCCGGTACCAAGTCCGGCTGTCCCGAGTTCCTATCGTTGTTTATGTTTGTCTTTTGTATTTTTATTGTGGGGTTTTTTCTTGTGCAGTTCCTATTTACTTTCTGGCATGTGGCTATGTTTTTTGGCCATTGTAGGTGTTTGCTGTTATCTTTTTTATTCCATTCCACTGTAGTATTTGTTCCATTGGAAAAGATTTTCTATAACATTAAATTCTTTTGGAACAAATGTTATGATGGAACTGTGCTGTGACACATATTTGACTTATTACTAAGGGTCTTTCTCATCCTCGATTTTACGAAAATGTTGTTAAAAAATGCCAGGAACTGATTAAAAATCTAGAAAAACTGGGATGTATTTTACATTCTTTACGCAATAGGGGATATAGACAGGATATTATGGACGTGTCTGTTAAATTAGCTTTGGGATCCAATGACCTGAGGATTTTACACGCATACTGGCCTCTCACTGATACTGCCGATGTCTACTGAAACACATGATGACTCTTAACCAAAGCCATCTGGGAGTTTCCGTAGTGCGACATTGTTTTACCAGCAGACTAGGCTCCTTGAGCTAGCCGACAGCTTAGCGACGAGCACCTCTTGACCCATCTTTCAAAATTACGTTTTGTCCCTCTTTTTTCCTTTCAAGATTGTGGTCATTGAGTTAGTAGTATATCTGTTTTGGGTTTTATTAGTATGTTTATTATAATATAGGGAAACGGGACAGAGAAAGGGGAGGTTTGGGTACCCATATACCGGTTTAATCCTACCGCTGGCTTTTGCTGGTGCTGGTACCAAGTCTGGCTGTCCCGAGTTCCTATCGTTGTTTATGTTTGTCTTTTGTATTTTTATTGTTGGTTTTTCTTGTGCAGTTCCTTGTTACTTTGTGGCATTTGACTATGTTTTTCGGCCATTGTAGGTGTCTTTCTTATTCTATTTTTCAATTTTTGATCGACATTTTTGTTGAATGTGAAAGCTGCGTTTTTCAACACACAATAGGGATTCCTATGGATACAAATCGTGTGCCACTTTTAGCTGACCTTTTCCTTTATTCATATGAAGCAAAGTTTGTACAAGGCCTAATTCAACAGAAACAAAAACAACTGGCCAAGACTTTTAATTTCAGCTTCAGATATATAGAAGATGTGCTTTCTCTTAATAACCCAAGATTTAAAGAATATTTACATCGGATCTACCCAAGTGAACTTGAAATTATAGAGATAACCGATACACCAAACTCTGCTTCATACCTCGACCTTTTGTTATACATTGACGAACAAGGACGCCTGAAACCTAAACTCTGTTTCACTTCCTATAGATAATGGATTTTGCATTCTGCTGATTGCATTGCTGAATATTTCGGCTCAAAATTTTACATGACTATGTAAAGACAACGTAAACTTGTAAATTCCATAATTATTTATTAACAAATTGTATACTTTTGAGGAAAAACAACTATTTCAAAATCTCTATTATGTTTAAATGGGAAATATTTACCGCGCGCGATTGTCATCAAGAATGGACTAAATTGGCATGGGTAGTATCACCTTTTACCTGTCGACAGGTGATCGAGTATTAACCAAATGCATCTTGCCCATTGATTAAATTTTCCTACCTGTTCGCCCTAAAATAGAAAAATCCAACACTTAAAATTTTTAACCTGTCGTACAAAACAAGGAAATGCACATGTTCACAGCGATCTTTGCATATTTTTAATCGTAACAGTGTCATTTTTCAGTTATATATGGTTATTTTTTTATCTACATGCAAAAATTTAGAGATATTGTCTTTCAAATAACGGAGAATTTTTTCAAAATTCTATTATCTAAAGGAAGTGAAACAGACTTTAGATTATATGACAAACGTGATGATTTTGACTTCAAATTGTGAACTTTTCCTTTCTCAGCAGCAATATACAAACCTCCCCAGCATAGGAGTGTATATTTCACATTTAATTCGTTACTGTAGAGCTTGCAGTTCATACAGTGACTTTGTGAAAAGACCGAACGCACTGTCACAAAAACTGCTGAGTCAGGGCTATGTTAAGCCGTTGTTATTTTCGTCCCTTCAGAAATTCTATGGCTGTCACCACGGCATCATAGATAGATATGAAATATTGGTGTCACAAATGAAAATTGACATTTTCAGCTAAATTAAGTCTTCCTGGATTGGACTTTATCGATTCTGACTTTACCCTGAATTGCCCCACTGATAGTGTGACTGTTGCTGTATACAGAGCAGGACATGCTTACCCTTCCGGAGCACCTGATGTCACTCTTTGAGATTTCACACTGTTTGTGCTTTAGTTTTTATTGTTGTATTTGTAGAGTTTGCGTTTTGTTGTTGTGTAGCGTCTTTGGTCTTCCGTCTCTGCCCTGTCTCTGGAATTTGATTTATGTAATCTTGTTCTTTGTCCTTCGGTATTCTGCAGCCGTTGTTTTGAAACTTGGGGAAAAATCATAGCAATTCCCTGCGTGCTTATCTATCTCTGGATAGAGAGGCACAGCCCTCCAAAAGAGTTGTCTTTTTCTCTCGTCGTGTCTCGCTAGTGGGGTTCAAACGTTCCAAACACCTGAACGGCGTATAGAAATTGGGCGGCCTAACCACCTCTAGTTTGAAGGGTCAAGATCCTCCTCAACCTTGCCCTGTGTATATAAATTCAAACTAACCATCTATGGCTTGCGGGGTATAACACCTCCTTAATAATTGTCTGACATGTACAAATGAGAAATTGCAATCTCTGGCTTGCGAGAAAAATCTCCTCGTTGACCACTGAAACAACGGCAGTAGAATACCGAAGGAACAAAGGAGTGAAATTTACAAAAATCGAAGTTAAAAGGCATGGCCAAAACGAGAACACTGAAAACAATGACGCCAGACACAAAACAACGACGCCAGACAGACAGAAAGCACAGAAACAGAAATCACAACATTCAAAACAAAGGACTCTCAGTGTGAACTCCAGTGAAACCGAGAGTGACATCAGGTGCCCCGGAAGTGTAAGCATGTCCTGCTCTGTTAACAGCACCCGTCACACTGTGAGTTGGTCAATCCAGGAAAATGTCAAAATCGGTAGTCAAATCCGGGAAGACGTGAATCTAGCTGAAAATGTCTGATTTCATTTGGGATACAGACACGTCATATCTTTCGATGATGTTATAGTGACGGCCATAGAATTTCTTGAGGGATGAAATTAACATAGGTTGAACAAATCCCTGACTAAGCAGCTTTTGGGACAGTTTTTTTGCTCTGTTCAAAAAATCACTGTACAAACTACATGCTCGACAGTAACGAATCAACTGTGAAATGTACACTCCATAGGCTGGAGAGGTAGGTATATTGCTGCAAAGAAAGGGAAAGTTCACAATTGGGAAATTAAAATCATAACGCTTATCATACAGCTTAGACTTCAAACGTCCATCTTCGTCAATATACAATAACAGATCT
Source organism: Modiolus philippinarum (assembly GCA_002080025.1). Lineage (NCBI taxonomy): Eukaryota > Metazoa > Mollusca > Bivalvia > Mytilida > Modiolidae > Modiolus > Modiolus philippinarum. Next base: position 194,635 of record MJUU01072569.1, read on the forward strand.
AGGTACGAAGCTGAATTAGGTGTTTCAGTTGTTTCTTTAATTTCAAGCTCATTGGGATAGATCATAGATCTGATGTAAATACTCCTTTAAATTTAGGGTTATTAAGAGAAAGTACATTGTCTATGTAGCGGAAGCTGAAATTAAAGGACTGGGCTAAATATTTTTGTTTTCTTTGAATGAGCCCTTATAAACGACACTTGGCCTCGTACGAGTAAAGGAAAAGGTCAGCTAAAAGCGGCGCACAGTTAGTTCCCATAAGAATCCCTTTTGTCTGTTGAAAAACACGACCTCCGAATTCGACAAAAATATTGTCGATCAAACATTTTGATTACGTCAGTCTCGGTGTACTTCTTGTTTGAATCAGTGTGGTTCTTAACAAAATATGATTGACAAACAGTAACTGAACCAAACTATCTCTGACTTGTGGGTTACAACCTTACCTATATAATTACATTTCATACTGAAATAGGACCTAGCCATCTCTGGCTTGTGAGGTACAACCCAACCTGTACGCTTACTGGTATATAAGAAGTGGACCTCCTAGACATTTTCCTAAAGTACAGCGAATCGGGGAAAACATAAAAAGAGGAAGAAGTGATTACATTTTCAAAGATTCTGATCTACAATATAGTTGTCAAGTTTGGAGGACTTTTTAAATGTGTAATACCTGCTAAACCCTTACATTACATTCAGAAATGGGACCAAGCCATACTCTGGCTTTAGGGGGTACAACTTGTAAACTCTTGAATCACATTCAGATATATTACAAAGCCATCTCTGGCTTATGTGGTACAACACTTAAAGCCTTGCCTCACATTCAGAAATAGGACCAATCCATCTCTTGCTTGTGGATGTACAACTCTTAGACCCTTGCATCACATTCAGAAATTGGACCTAGGCATCTATGGTTTATGGGTGTACAACTCTTAAACCCTTGCATCACATTCAGAAATAGGATCAAGCAATCTCTGGTTTAAGGGGTACTACTCTTAAACCCTTGACTCACATTCAGATATAGACTAAAGCCATTTCTGGCTTGCGGGAGTACAACTCTTAAAGCCTTGCCTGACATTCAGAATTGGACCTAGCTATCTCTGGCTTATGGGTGCAATACATGTTATAAACCTTTGAGGAACATACTAAAAAGAACCCAGCGATCTCTAGCTTGTGGGCCACAACACCTTCTAAAGCCTGGTATGGCCATAGCCATCTCTGGTTAGTTGAGTACACATTCTCCATAACACTTTACTGGCATACTTAAATTGGATCTAGCAATCTCTCGCTGTGGGGACAGAGTCTAGTTAACACTTGTGTGACATAAAAAAATCAATTTAGCTATCTATGCATTGCGGGGTACAACCCCTCCTAATCATGCTTGGCATATAAAATTTGACTACTTCGCTATCCGTTGTTTGTGGGGTACAATCCGCTAAAGACGTGTACATGTGGAAAATGGCACATTTCATAAATCTAACAAAAAACTCCTACCTAGTCTGTCCTTACCTGTTCCCATAACCACAATTAAGGTGGTACGGGGGTCTAAAACCTGTCAGATAGAATTTTCTGATATTTTCATGACTAATACTTTGTTATAAGACCAAATGAAAAATAATATAAAAATTGGGGGTCACCAGCCATATAAGCGTGAAATCTGTCATTTAAAAAATTAGCTATTTTGGTTTAATTGATAGGGAAAAATTAGAGAATTTGAACAAAATTTTACTTTATTTTAGTTACATCAGATTTAATTTTCCTAATATTTTGGATGGTTACCCAATAAAAGTGGTATGTTTGATCTAATTAAACTATTATCTGACATCGAAAATTATTTTGCCAACATTGCATAGTGAATTCCATTTTTTGTCAGATGCGCAAGAATGATGCGCTGTTTTTAACTCCCGTACTACCTTAAATATATATTAAAAACTTGTTCACCAATGAACAGAAGACAACAGGAAACACCTGCAATAGCCGAAGATCACGGGCCTCAATCCACCAGTGAAATGAACAAGAAAAACAACATTAAAAAAGACAAACGACAAACGTAGATAACGATAGAAACTCGGGATACCCGGTATGTATATGTTTGCTTACATGATATCCTTTGATATCACTCCTGTTTATATCCTTACCTTATTTGGCATTAATGTGTATGTTTGGTTCTTTGATATCACACCTGTTTCTAATTTTCCTAATAAAATAGTACCCATGTCCTGAAAAAAAGAACCCATTTTGTCCAACATTTGTAGAGCAATATTAATATGAGCTTTCTTCGATTGCCCATCAATTCTTCATTAGTAAGCTTAAAACGAAAATGTTAGGATCATTACTCAGAAAACACTTATATATTTAAAACACAGTATTCCATTATACTAAAACAAAGAGCTAGCAGTTTTAAATTTAAAAAGAAATCGATTATACAATTTCTTATAATGCTTTTGTTGTTTTAACATTCTTTTGCTCTGTTTATTGGGGCGTAGAGATGATTGGAAAAATTAAAACAATCATTTCTCTTTATCTCCCCCATACTAATTTCTTATGGGAGTTCACACTATGAGTGCTTTAGTTCTTAATTCCGTGCATTGTGGTTGTCTCGTGTCCTTCCTATGTCTTTGTTTTTCTCTGATACCGTTTTTGCCATGTCTCTGGACTCCAATTTATGTGAGTATAACTTCCCTTGTTCCTTCGGTATTCTATTGTCGTTGTTTCTGTAAACAAGTTATACATTAACTACATGGATACATACTTTATATTTATCTACAATAACCATGCGTACTGGTTTATCTGCATTCTGAATGGAACTTGTTGAAAACTGGTCAAAATACTGTATTAATGATGGACCTCTGTAAGAAATATCAACTAAACAAACATGATTCTAAACAACAAACAAATTTAGACATTGTTTTTCAATTTTGATAAATTCCAAGTAATAAGACTCTCAAGCTAGAGTGGGCGTAAACCCATACAAAAATCTAATGTTAATTTATGTTATTGGTCAAAAACCCTTTGACAATTCATTAGGCAAAAAACTGTTCGCTAACAGTCACATTGTTTTTTCAAAAAGGGCCGGTTGATCTCTCTCCATTATATTCTATTTTATTACCAGATCTGCAAAATTAACAAGATTAATTTTTAAACCTGAAATTGACAAAAAATTCTGATTTTCATCACTCTGAATCTCTTTGGAATGGAAGAGTTATAAAATATTTTCGACAATGTTTTATACATTGTTCCATTGCTTGGTTTAAATATGTATTTGTAAAGACTTTGTCTCATGTGTATTTACTCCATATCCTTTCATTGTTATTTTAAGATTAGAGTTTGTCTGTCCTGCAGTGTGGAGTCCGTAGAAAGATTCCCCATGCGAGAGATGTATGCTCGCTTTACATTACAGTTATGGTGTACTTGTTCTTGAGCGAATATCTAATTTGGATGCACTTTTTTCTTTGTTTTTATCTGTTACCGTTTTTTGCCATGTCTTTGGACTTCGATCTTTGTAGTCATCGCTTTCCTTGTTCTTTCGGTATTCTACTGTCGTTGTTTCATACTTCAAATTTTGGCATTTTATAATTTTTTGTTATTCTGACCATTCTGTTAATAGTGGACACATCTCTTGTTTTGTTATTCTGACCATTCTGTTAATAGTGGACACATCTCTTGTTTTGTTATTCTGACCATTCTGTTAATAGCGGACACATCTCTTGTTTTGTTATACCAAGTTTCCTTGCAATTGACTCAATAAGTGCCCTGCGGGTGTTGGTTGTTTATATATTGTACTTGTCTTTATTTGTCTTTAAGTCGGGGCACAGCAGTTGTCAGAACACTTTGCTAGTTAATTTTATGTTTGTTGACAACCACGCATCCACGAACAAAAGGGAAGATATGTAGCGTTGTTCGACATTTAGCAATGAATTCCGCTCAAACCGGTGCTTGTGGCCGTCTTGAACTTTATATGTATATGTACAGACTTTGTGGCAAATACATCAACAAATAGAATATAAAGCAACAAACAATGGCAATAAGAGAACAAGAGTTGCTAAATCCTTTAAATCTACGATAAGATTATGGCATGCCGTTTTTATATTTATTCAATTTCAAGATATCTTATTTAATATATAAGATATCTTTATTAGTTTATAAGATATCTTATCTAATTTATAAGATATCCTATTTAGTATATAAGATATCTTATTTAATATATCAGATATCTTATTTAATTTATAAGATATCTCTATTAGTTACTAAGATATCTTTAAAAGAAATTATTTAAAAGATATCTTAATCATTTTATAAGATATCTTTTCAATTAAATAAGATATCTTAATTATTAAATGAGATACCTTACATATTTAATAAGACATCTTTATAACCAGTTAAATAAGATATCTTATTTAGTAATTAAGATATCTCGATTCGTTTATTAGATATCTTATAAACTTTATAAGATATCTTATTTAATATATAAGATATCTTTATTAGTTTATAAGATATCTTATTTATTCAATTTCAAGATATCTTATTTAATCTTCATAAGATTATAAGATATCTTATTTAAATTGAATTTAATAAGATATCTTATTTAATTTATAAGATATCTTATTTAATTTATAAGATATCTTATTTAGTTTATTAGATATTTTATTTAATATATCAGATATCTTATTTAATTTATAAGATAGTTTCTAAGATATCTTTGTAAGAAATTATATAAAAGATATCTAAATTAGTTAATAAGACATCTTTTTAACTAAATAAGATATCTTAATTATTAAATGAGATATCTTATATATTTAATAAGATATCTTTAATAAAAGTTTAATAAGATATCTTATTCAATAATTAAGATATCTCAATTAATTTATAAGATATCTCATTTAGTTTATAAGATATCAAGGTATCTTGAAAGTGGAATAAATATAAAGACGGCGTGCCATATTAGATGCTTCAGAGTAGTAGCCTTTTCTGCCAAAATAGAGTCACCGATCACATATAAATTCTCAATCCAACATTACATATAGAATATAGAAATCATGGGGTACTTTGCCAGAACTGTGATTCAAAATTCATTTTTACTTGGTACTGGGATGAATATTTCTTCTCACTGTCCACGACCTTACAATAGCAATTAATGTTGAGTAAATACCGGACACTAACGCAATGGAAGGGTAGGTTTGGTGTGTCATAAAACCGGTTTAACCCACTATTTCTTTTAAAATACATGCACTATTCAGGACTATTGCCGTTGACAATTTTCCGGTGGTTTTACAACTGCTTTGTGCCGTTGCCCTTTGGATTTCGGCTCTTGACAATTCTGTTCAGTAATTTTGTTATTACCCTCACTGTAAACAATGAAGCATGAAATGGTGTAAAGTTCGTCCATATTCACTTTCATAAATAAAGCCTGACATGTTAGTCAACATGACAAAAAATTAAAGCACAAACAAATGCTCCTTATACATTTCAGTTATGGTGTACTTGTTCATGAGAGAATTTCTCAAATAGATACACGAACATACTTTCAATTTTTGCCATTTTATATATTTTTTGTAATTTTAAAGCGTTATTCTGACCACCTATTGTGCCCACATCTCATGATTTGACTCGATAAATGCCCTGTGGTTGTTTATATGTTGTAATTGTCTTTTATGTGTCTTTTAGTCGGGAAACGAAGGAAAGCAGTTGTAAGAACACTTTGCAAGTTAGTTTTATGTTTGTTGACAACCCCGCATCCCCGAACAAAAGAGAAAAAGCGTGAATGTGGCGTAGCTCGACATTTAGCGATGAATTCCGCTCAAACATGTGCTAGGGACCGTCTGGGACTTTCTATGAGGTATGAGCATAGCTTATTGTTGAGGACCTCGTGGCGATTTCAAGATGAAGAACAACGATAAAAGTGTTGTTCCATTGTTTGATTTAATCATGTTTTGTACAAACTTTGTCTCATGTGCACTTACTCCATATCCTTTCATTGTTAATTTACCCCTCAACAGCTACTCTAGGGCATAACTAGTTCAAATGGCCAAAATGAAGAGTTGATTGGTAAATTTTCTAAGAAAATAGATTAAATAGCTAAGGCCACATCAAATTAATTAATAGATTCTCATCCCCACCCGCCCAATTTTTTCTAAGCCAAATTTTTTTCAATTTTAGTGAAAATCAGTAAAAAAATATTAAAAAACTCCCACCCAAACCCAATTTTTTGTTACAGGTGGATGAGAATCTGCAAATTAACTTGATAGGGCCTAGATATTAAAGTTACTGTACATTCAGTTTCTAAGGATGATCATTATAACATATGTAACGTGCTTTAACAATGAAAGGATATGGAGTTAATGCAAATGAGACAAAAACATGTTCATGGTAATATATACAATGTATGGCAAATGCTCCAGTCACTGGCAAAAGGAAATGTTAATTAAATAGAGATTTTATTGTACGATATACATTCTATACCAACCTATACCATGGACATACACTATCATCAGGAATAGCAGTCATACCAGATACTGGCATAAAACAAGGGTCATTACGTGGAGATATTACTGTACAATGTATAAATTATACCAACCTATACCATGGACATACACTTTCATCAGGAATATCTCTAAGGAATGCACCAGTCATACCAGATACTGGCATAAAAAATATGTCTTTTTCATGATTAAATCCAACCTTTTTTAAATAAGGTACGAATCTGTCTTTACATTCATTGTACCTGCAACAGATGATTAATTATTTAAGGGGAAATATACATATTTTTGGCCTTTATGACACCAAACTTTTGTGATGTCAAATCACTAATGTAGGAGGAGTGGCTTCCGCAGAAAATCTTTGATGTCATAAAGGCAATATCTGCCAAAAAATGACCCACCATTGGATCCAAACAATATGCACAACTACACATTGTGTTCAATAATCATGTGAAGTTTAGATGAAATCAGATAAAAGATGTAGGGGGAGTGGTGACCAGAAACTTACTTTCACTTAGTTTTAAATCAAAACGGGCAATAAAAGTTCGAGAAAAGTTCTGATTTCACGATATGAAAAACAAGGAATAGTGGTCAACAATTCTTTGAGGTTTGGTTGCAATTGGATCTAAGATGTGAATAATTGGAGTGAACAAAAACTTGTGACGAACGGATGGAAAAGAGTCGAGACGTAATTATTTTACTTATCGACAATATAAAACAGTCTTCGGGAGCCACTCCTCCTATATAAGTGGTTTGACAGCATCCAAACTTCCCTAGATAGTTGTACATATTGGTTTTGTTTTGAATGCTCCAGCAATGTTTCATGTAGATATGGTTCTTTCCTTGACTCAAAATATTTTAAATTGAGTTAAAGGACATTCGTTTTCAAATTTTACAAATTTCATTTCATTCCATAAATACTCGAGTTCTTTTTACAGGTTGAAGCATTATTGCTTGTAACAATTAACAATGAAAGAATATGGAGTAAATCTCTATAAATACATGGTAAATCAGAACAATGGAACAACTCTTTTATTGCTGTTCTTCATCTTGAAGTCACCAAGAGGCCTTCAACAAACATATATTATCTGATCTTTGAAAACTTGAAATCGCTCATTGCAGACGTAACATCTCACGCAGCCTAAATTAGATGATTCTGTGATACTTGCTTGGCTAAAATATATTAAATTTCCAATGGATAATTTGAAAAGAGAAGCTGATGAAATACAAGTAATGTTATACCTTTCTTCTGCCCACATCACTGTTGAGTCATCCATTTTGTTTATAACAACAACCAGATGTTTGACACCAGCAGTTTTAACCAACATAGCATATTCTGTGGTCTGACTACCTTTCTCAAATCCAGTCTCAAATTCACCCCTCCTTGCTGATACTACCTGTAATCAATAATAATCATTCAGTCCTGTAATCATAATTCATTAATATGAGATTCGATCTCGGCGTCCAAAGGACAAAAACACTGGACGAAGGTCCATCGCTCTACCATATTAGCTTAAGGAGTACTCCACTAGCGCAGCCAATGGCAGTTGTTATACTTGTTACGGTTCTACAAAGGTGAGATCTGTCACATAATGAAAATTTATCTGATTGTCATCCGAATATTCGTGGAGCGAATTCTATTTTTTTACAGCAATTTTACAATAACCCGATACCTATAGGGACCTTCTTGAGTTTATTATGAAGAATGAAAAAAGATCATTGTTTGTAAATACCCAAAGCGTGTTAAAGTAACACTAAACCTGTTAGAGCTTTGCACTAGGAAGATTCTCCTTAGGTTTATCTAAATTTCTTAACTTAAGATAAACAATGACGGGATATGCACAGGAGACAAAGTCTCTACAAATACATGGTAAAAGAAAGCAATGAAACAAAGCTCTTATTGTTTTTTCTTAATCATAAAGTTATCATGAGTCCTTAAAAATGAACTTTGGTCATACCACATAGTAACTTCGAGATGGTCCCTAGCACTGGTACGAGTGAAATTCATTGCTAAATGACCACTGTCCAGTAGTGCTTCATGCATGTCGCTTAACCCATGGATGCGGGATCGTCAACAAACATAAAATCAACTGGTAAATTCTTTTTACACTCGCTGTTATACATTGCCCCAAAAAGACTAACAGAAGGCAATCAAAACACTTAAACAACCACAGGGCACTCATCGAGTCAAAAGGAAGAAAAATTGGCATATTAAAATCATGAGATGTGGGCACAATAGACATTTGGTCAGAGTAACAATTTGAAATTACCAAAAAATGAAGATGAGAAAGTTTTAAAGTATGATAGTGCATTCATATTAGAAATTCTCCCAAGAACAAATTCACGATAACCGAAATGTATATAGAGCATACATCTCTTGCACGGGGAATCTTTTTACGGACTCCACACTACCTGTCTAAAATTAACAATGAAAGGATATAGGGTAAATGCACATGAGACAAAGTCTCTACAAAAACATGGAAAAGGAAAGCAATGGAAAAGCGCTCTCATTGTTTTTCTCATTCAAAAAGTCACCATGAGGCCTTAAACAATAAGCTTTGGTCATACCACATAGTAAATTCAGGACCGTCCCTTGTACCGATTTGAGCGGTATTCATTGCTAGATTTCGAGCAATGCTACATCCATAGATGCTGGATCATCAACAAGCATTTAATTAACTGGAAAGGTGTTCTTTTTACAATCGCTGTCATCAGTTGCCCGACAAAAAAAACCGGAAAACAACCACAACACTTAAACAATTACAGGGCACTAATCGAGTCAAATGTAAGCAAGCTTGGCATGTTAAAATCATGAGATGTGGTCATAAAACATGTGGTCAGAGTACAAATTTGAAATTCATGCGAAAGTTTGAAAGTATGATAGTGTATTCCTATGAGATATTCTCTCAAAAATAAGTACACCATATCTGAAATATAAATAGATATCCATATTTACTTAACCTAAAGGGATCAATGCCCTTTTGCTGAAACAGTAGCATTGTATTGTTAAGTCTGTCATAGTCAGATCTTAATAGATCCTATTAAGCTGCACACCTTATACTTTGTATTCATAGTTTACTGATGAATTTCATGGGACTTTCATTGAATAGCATTGTCCACCTCCTGTCCTTACCAGAGACAACTGAATCAACTTTGAAGCCCCTTCTTTACACCTCAATGCAAAAACCCTACACCTAAAAAATAACTTAATGAGGTAGTGTGTTCTTATTATTTAAAGCATGCACTTACCAAAACAGCTAAATCAATTTGTGAACCCCATCCAGTAATGTTGTTAACAATACATTTAGGCCCAGGGGTATCTAATATGGTAAAATGTTTCTTCTCTGTCTCAAAGTTAGCTCTGCCTACTTCTACTGTTTTTAATTTTTCTTTTTCTTCTAAATTTGTATCTAAAGCTGATGACAAGTATCTGCAAAGTACAATTACTTCATGTCATCATGCCAATAAATAATAACATTATTTTCCTAAAGTAACTGAATGATGCTGAGAAAAAGTATATGTAAAATTGATTTGTGATTATTGACTATATGAGTACCCCATAAAATACCAATAATTCTTCAGGAGTCTTGCACTAATATGACAGACAAACAGTTGCTGAAAACTGGTATTACAGACTTGTAAATAGTGGCAAACGTTTTGATTTCTTGTTTCGATCGAACTCCAATTTTGTCTCTTTTACTCAAAAGTGGAACCAAAACCACATCTCAAAATTACCAACTTTTCTTATTTAGCAAAGGAACAAAACTTTACCACGATAAATCAATACATGTATGACTTTAACATATAAGGTATAAAGATGCAGCAGATTTGGTCAAGCACGTATCACGTAACTATTTTAGTGGCAAGGTCTGATTAAAAAGCTTGGATTATAGTCAGTTCTGAAATTATGCAATACAATTTAAAGTACCAAGTCTGCTTTCAAATGTAAATTTAAGAAGTTATCTACTTTTAATGATGTTGAAATTTTGAACCTAAACATAAGATTGCTATTAACAATTAGTAATATAATTTTGAAGCATAAAATCCCTCATTTTTCCAGTTCCATCTATATAGATTTGAAATAGACTTTTACATCTTTGTTGTTATAACTGATTTTCTATAGATGGTTTTAAACACAAGCATGAGGCTTATATAATGTAGCTAGTAACTTTGTTTAGATTGGGGATACATGATTATTTAAATCTGCAGTTTCATTTCTTATATCGCAAGGAAAAAAAATGACCACGATCTGTCAACAGGTGTATAACTAACACAATATTGTATAGAGCAACGGCAGTAGAATACCGAAGGAACAAAGGAGTGAAATTTACAAAAATCGAAGTCCAAAGACACGGCCAAAACAAGAACATAGAAAACAATGACGTTAGACGCAAAAAAACAATGACGTTAGACAGATACAAAGCACAGAAACATAAATTACAACATTAAAAACAAAGGCACTCACAGCGTGAACTCCAGTGAAACTGAGAGTGACATCAGGTGCTCCGGAAGGGTAAGCATGTCCTGCTCTCTTAACAGCACCCGTCACACTGTGAGTGATTCAATCCGGGAAAATGTCAAAGTCGGTAGTCCAATCCGGGAAGACGTGAATCTAGCTGAAAATGTCCACTTTCACATGCCAACAAATTGGTGGTATTCTGTGATCAAAGACTCGAATTATGGCACATTTTCTGCATCATTTTAAATAAATTTACAGGCCAATAAATATAACAAAGTTGGAAAACAATTTATCACAATTGACCTCTGACGGCTGTAATATCACTCTGGCCATTGTAAACTTCTAATTGGCGTGACGCTATGCATGAAATCATAGAATGCCCATTTTCCCTAGAATTTGTCGGCATGGCATATATCTTTGCTAAACCGAGAAGTCCTTGGTTAAAACTGTAAGAATTTTATATTATTTGAAAAAATCAAGACGCAAAAAAGAAAAAAATAAGGTCGTCGGTCGGGACTCGAACCCGCGATCCTCTAGTCACCAGTCGGATGCCCTAACCCCTACGCCATGGATGCGTACCTCATTTTATGTTTAAAAATCGGGTCTATCATGGGTCTGAAATTATAAAACGCAGTCTACAGCGGCCTAACTGTAAATATCAGTACACAATACAGAATTCATTTTAACCGTGTCGTATCTCTTGTATTTTTGTCTATTCGGTTTCGTAAAATCATGTCAATTAAATGTGTGTTTTTTTTCTGCAAAATTTCGTGAAGCGTTGAATATTCCGTTACCGTGTTTTTTATGCAAATTTGACGTGTCACGCTCACAGCCTTCCGCCGATTCCTGCCCGTCTAAAATTATAATTTCGTGATATTGTCGTCTCCAGTAAAAACAATTTCGTGTCAAAATAGCCGTGTGTCGAATTTCGCGTAAAAAGGTACAGATCACAAGTCGTGAAGAACGCTCAGACCCGAGTCTGTTTAGTAACTTAATTCGACCACAACGAACAAGTGCCGGCTGTCTCATTTGCATTAAAGATCCCAGGAAAAAATTCCCTTTTCCTAACTGAAAAATTACATTCCGCGCGAATATTGAATACGCCGTAATTTTTGTAATAAATATTCATTTATACACTATATATATATATATTGTTTCTTTGTTTGTTTGTTTGTTGGTTTGTTTGTTTTGTTTGTTTGTTTGTTTGTTTGTTTGTTTTGTTTGTTTGTTTGTTTGTTTGTTTGTTTTGTTTGTTTGTTTGTTTGCTTGCTTGTTGAAAATTACTGTTCTGTTCTGAGGACAATCATATTTTACATTTACAGTGCACGTGTGATGTAAGTTTTGTACGTAACTTACTCCTCCCTCACACACACCCCTAGCCACCAACCATCCCCCCACGCCCCGTTCCCTCCTTTTCCCCTAGTCACACACACACACACAGCCCAACCTTGCGTTTATATCATGCCAACAAATTGATGGTATTTTGTGATCAAAGACTCGAATTATGGCACATTTTCTGCATCATTTTATATAAATTTACAGGCCAATAAATATAACAAAGTTTGGAAGACAATTTATCACAATTGACCTGTGACGGCTGTAATATCACGCTTGCCATTGTAAACTTCTAATTGGTGTGACGCGTCATATCTTTCAATGATGTTATGGTGACGGCCATAGAATTTCTTGAGGGATGAAATTAACATAGGTTGAAACAATGGCAGTAGAATACCGAAGGAACAAAGGAGGGAAATCCACAAAACTCGAAGTCCAAAGACATGGCAAAAAACGAGAACACAGAAAACAATGGCGCCAGACACAAAACAATGACGTTAGACAGACACAAAGCACAGAAATAGAAATCACAACATTCAAAACAAAGGCACTCACAGTGTGAACTCCAGTGAAACTGAGAGTGACATCAGGTGCTCCGGAAGGGTAAGCATGTCCTGCTCTGTTAACAGCACCCGTCACACTGTGAATGAGTCGATCCAGGAAAATGTCAAAGTCGGTAGTCAAATCCGGGAAGACGTGAATCTAGCTGAAAATTTCCACTTTCATTTGAGATACTGACACGTCATATCTTTCAATGATGTTATGGTGACGGCCATAGAATTTCTTGAGGGATGAAATTAACATAGGTTGAACAAATCTCTGACTAAGCAGCTTTTGGGACAGTGTTTTAGCTCTGTTAAAAAAAACACTGTACAAACTACACGCTCGACAGTAACGAATCAACTGTGAAATGTACACTCCATAGGCTGGAGAGGTAGGTATATTGCTGCTTAGAAAGGGAAAGTTCACAATTGGGAAATTAAAATCATCACGCTTGTCATATAGCTTAGATTTCAAACGTCCATCTTCGTCAATATACAATAAAAGATCTATGTACGAAGCTGAAGTAGGTGTTTCAGTTGTTTCTTTAATCTCAAGCTCATTGGGATAGATCTGATGTAAATACTCCTTAAATTTAGGATTATTAAGAGAAAGTACATCGTCTATGTAGCGGAAGCTGAAATTAAAGGACTGGGCTGAATGTTTTTGTTTTCTTTGAATAAGCCCTTGTAAAAACTTGGCCTCGTACGAGTAAGGGAAAAGGTCAGCTAAAAGCGGCGCACAGTTGGTTCCCATGGGAATCCCTATTGTCTGTTGGAAAATACGACCTCCGAATTCGACAAAAATATTGTCGATCAAAAATTCTAACATTTTGATTACGTCAGTCTCAGTGTACTTCTTGTTTGAATCAGTGTGGTTTTTAACAAAATATGTCTGGTCTTTCCCTATAAATAAAAAGGTGTATCTGCGTTCTCCATTTTTAGTGCAGAAACATTGATGTATTAAATCTGCAATTACTGTTTTCAGTTTATTGTGTGGAAGGGTTGTATAAAGAGTAGAAAAGTCAAAAGTTTGAATGCTATGGCAATTGGTAAGACTGGTTGAGGATAGCTGTTCAAGGAGATCTTTGGAATTTTTAAGAATCCACATTTGATTCACACCGCTTGTAGCGTAAGCTTTATTACAGTAATTTTTCAGGCCATCTCTGACTGCGGTCAACAAAGTAGTGAGGAGCTGTGAAAGAGGTTTAGTGGTGCATCTGGAAGACCCGGCAATGAATCTCTGTTTGTATGGATTCTTATGTAGTTTAGGTACCCAGTAGATGTAAGGGAGTTGATTGTTTTCATCATTGGCTTTTATGCCAAATGATGCAAAAAACTGAAGTGTGATTTTTTACAATCTCATCCCTCGATATTGTAGTAGGGGTATAAGTAGGGTTTCCAGATGAACTGTCGATGCCCATCTCCTTCACCAGGCAGTCGAGATAGTGTTTCTTACACACAAACAGTATGTTGTTAGAAGCTTTGTCTGCAGGGACAATGACGTAATTTTCATGGAGGTTGGAAAGAGTTTTTACTACAAGGGGATCTTCAAATATACTGGGATTTCTGGATTTCATTGTTGTTTTAAGCGCCGGATGCGATTTACAATTAATGACTTTATGGACCTGATCCAGTCGGACAATGTCCGAACAAATCCCTGACTAAGCAGCTTTTGGGACAGTGTTTTTGCTCTGTTCAAAAAATCACTGTACAAACTACACGCTCAACAGTAACGAATCGACTGTGAAATGTACACTCCATAGGCTGGAGAGGTAAGTATATTGCTGCTAAGAAAGGGAAAGTTCACAATTGGGAAATTAAAATCATCACGCTTGTCATATAGCTTAGATTTCAAACGTCCATCTTCGTCAATATACAATAAAAGATCTAGGTACGAAGCTGAAGTAGGTGTTTCAGTTAGAGATATCAGTCAATAATTTGACATTTTTTGTTGACTTTTTATTTATTTTTTCCCCTTTTCTGAGAGTGTCATGCCAATAAAATTTCTAAATTAATACTTACAGCAAATGTCTTCTAATTGTAGATTTACCAGCATCTAAAGATTAAACATAAAACTAATTTCACTACTTACATTTCTTTACATTTTTGGCCAAAAAAACCTCTGATATATTTTTCAAGGACTTGATCAATTTTGTAAATTGCAGAACATTTTCCAAAAATATCATATAGAGTTTAAGTAACAAATTCACTATACAACAGAATTCCTAGTGTAATTAAAAGCATATAATTAAACTTTGTCATGTTTTTTCTTGTAAATTAAAACAACACTAACTAAATGTCCCATTCATTACGTCTGTTTTGTTTTAGGGCCATCGGCAATACATTTGAGACCCAGTCCTAATCTACATTACACTGTTCTGTAAAAACCTCAAATTTTCCTTCATAATATATTAGAAATTTGTAGACAAAAACAATCTTAAAGGTATTTTTCACAGCAAACAAAGGTCAGATTGCTTGTATCTGTGTTGTCTGTACATCATGTTTTTGTTAATCTTTAATGGTCAAATCAGATACCTACCAATATGTCCAAGAAATACAACATTAACATGATCTTTTTTCAAACCAGTCTCTACCATTTGGGGTTTCTTTGGTTTCACAGAAGGATTTTCCCCTCCTTTCTCCTTCTCTTCCTCCTTTTCAGCCTTCATTGCTCTTCTGTCGTATTTTTCTCCACCCCTTGATTCTTCATTATCCAGTCCCTTGTTTTCATCTTCGCAGCTACTATAATAAAAACAGTTTTTTATTAACTATGAAATCATTTTTATTATCTTTTGTTTTAAGGTTAAATGATTCTTGTAGAGAACTCTGAGTAAGTTTGGTTCTTAATTGTTTATAAATGTTTCAGGGAACATTATTAAAGGGGTTTTCTATTGGGGTTGAATGTTAGACTGTTCCCCCAGCTGGCAGCAATATTGGGTAATGTGTGGATTTGTCGGATATTTCCTTTTTCAAGAATGTTTATGGGCCATAGTGGCTAATTTTGGTTCTATTTACACTGACTTTTGAAATATTTTTTATTGCGATTCTCATATATTTTAAAGTTGAAAATGTTCCCCGTAGTCGAATTAGATGCGGATCTAACGGATACCTTAATTATTGAAGTGGACCATCTAAGGAAGATTGTGAATAAGTTTGGTCCTAATTGGACCAGATATTTCAGCTAGGATATTTGAATGTATTTTCAATAGGGTCTAATGTTAAACTATTTATATGTTCCCACCGGTAGTCAACATTTGAACATACCTGCTGTACGCCTTCTTTGAAGAGGACTGTAAGGTGCAACAGGTCTACCGAGTGGCCTATTATTGTGTTTTGAGTTCGTTACCTGATTACACTCAGGAATCCGAAGAGCCATTCGCTATATATTAACTTCTCGATATCAACACTTATATACTAGTAAACAACAAACCATGTAACCAAGAACAATATCTCTATACATTTTAAAGTTATATATAAACAAGTTCCTATATAAATACTCTGTCTCTATGTTGGCTATAAGCTCACTGTATACGCATTGCTTATAAACCTTTATCCAATGCAAATTATATCTACCCTATACTACACAACTATACTACTTATAATAGCAAAGCTATCTTATAGAACAAAGTTTATTAGCGCAATGTTTAGACCTTTGTCTTATATATTCACTCTCTATGTCCTATCACTGTATCCCTATATATATATATATATATATATATATATATATGTGTGTGTGTGTGTGTGTGTGTGTGTGTGTGTAAGACTCCCTTTATATCTATAATCTTAATGATTATAGACCTAGTTTATAAGCCCGATGCTTATAAACTCTTATTTCTATCCCTATCAACGGTTAAATAGGTCTATAGTTCCTATGACTATAGATCTAGTTTATAAGCCCAATGTTTATTAACCCTTGCCCTTTATCAACTCTTTGCTCCAACAAGTAATCTGAGAGGCTGTTACAAGTCAACAACATCAGACTTTGGAATATCTAGTCCTGTGCAGAGTTTTACATATCGACCTTAATACTTACTTTCTCTCTTTGAGTACGGTCTTCCTTTTTAACAAGTCCGACGCCGACTGAAGTAATCTCGGCTATTTATGCTAAATTTATCAGATAGACTCGTCCACATGGACTTTTCTATGTTTAAATATTTCCACTAATCTAAAGGGATTACAGGATAAATGTATACGTGACCACCGGCACGTAGTTTCTACCTGTCGATCAAAGTGCAATCAACATCGTTACATTGCTATTATTTAAATCTATATAGAATTTAATTGTAATTAAAACCAGATATCAAAAGACATCACAGGACGAATGTTACTAAGTTTGGTTGGGACTGGACTAGTAGTTTCAGTTCTGAAAGTCTTTGAATGATTGTGATAAGGATTTATCCTTGATATTGTCAGAATACTTTATAATTATAAACATGAAGTTTTTCAAACTTTTACGTTGGTACTGTCTGAAGGTTAGAGAAGTAACACGTACCAAGTGTTTAAGGGTTAGAAAGTGACATTAACCAATCAGTCACCAAACTGATCTTTCAACACCATAATTTTAGTTTGTTGTGTGACGGGTGCCGTGCATGGAGCAGATCATGCTGACCCTTCTAGAGCACCTGATGGTCCCTCTAGTTTTGTAGGGCTCACCCTAGTACTTTTTTGTGGCGTTCCTGTTCTGTCTTTGTTAATTGTTTTTTCGTCTTTGTCATGCTGTCTCAATTTGTGTTGCATATGAATTGCTGTGTTTTTGGATTTTTTTATTTTGAAATTTCCCCTTTCTTCATGTTTGCTTCGATAATGCGTTTACCTATGTATTTCATAAGGTCAAATATAACTTGCTTCCATTTTTGATGGGGTACAGACCTGGACAACTCGCTAACGTATTTAATTTTGACAAGGGACATCCAAAGACTATTGTGACCAAGTCTGGTTCCAATTGGTCCAGTGGTTTGAATGGAAAGATAACAGCTAGTGAAGTGGCAGGCAGACGGTTAATGCCAGGTGAACTGAAAACTGCAACGTTGAGAATACACCCCTATAAAGCTGAGTTATCGATAAGAAGAGTTCGCGTATAATTGGTTTAGTCCGGTTGAATAATGTTAAGCCCGGCTGAGAAAAATGTAAGCAAATTTCTTATTTTAAGTAACATTGGATAATGTTATGTCCCGGTTCAGAGTAATTACCCAGCTTTTTTACTGAAATGAAAAAAATGCCCTTGTCCATACTGGTTATTAAAATCAGGACAGCCGTAGGCCGACATTTTCAGCACATGACAAGTTGAGTACAATTAAACTTTTTGTCATTTTCTTTAATTGTAAGCTTGATATCATTTCAAATACAGTAGTTAAAGTCAAATATTTAGATTCACATACAACCAAACTGAATTTAAAGACCCTGAATGACATATCATAACCTCCACCATAAGAATTTTCCAAATAACTAGTTCAAAAAGGTACATGACGTTCTATATTTGAACCGCATTTACTCCATATACTTTCATAATAAACTTAAGAGTGGGGTTTGTCTCGAGTGCAGTTTGGACTTCGTAAAAAGATTACCCGTGCGAGAGATGTACGGTCTCCGTATAGTTCTGTTGTGGTGTACTAGTTCTTGAGAGAATATCTCACATGGATTCAGTATTACACTTTCACATTTTGGCATTATATCTGCATTTTTAAAAAATTTCCAAATGTTTTTCTGACCAACTGATTATAGTGCCTACATCTCACTATCTTACAATCGACTATGTTTGTCTGCGAGTTGTATCTGTCCACCAGTTTAGGACACTAGTGCTTTTGTCGGGCAACGGACGACTAATTGTAGAGAGCTTTGCCAGTAAATTTTATGTTTGTTGAAGATCTCGCATCTTAAGGCTAAACAAGACATGGATGCGACATTGTTCCTCGATTAGCAATGAATTCCGCTCTAATCGATGCTATGGGCCGTCTTAACTTACTATGAGGTATGGGCAAGGCCTTATGGTGACTTCGAGATGAGGAACAAGAATGAAAGCGTTGTTCATCTTGGTTCTACCACGTATTTGTAAAGACTGTGTCTCGAATTCTATTGTATACCAATTTGTATGTACTGCCTGAAGGGGTTTACCTTGATACTGTAGCGGTGACAAATTGGTATACAATAGAATTCTATAGAAAGTTGAGTAATTGATTAACAAACAAAAGACAGGAGTTTTGAAGGAGTTCTTATAGGTGTTACTAGAGGAATATAGGTATATTCATTGATGAATTGCAAATAAAATACGTTAATGATCCAGGAAATCCGCCATAATAGGCTAATTAAAACAAGAATAATGTCAAACAATAGTAAAACAATTATAGCACGGCACGTTTGGTCAATACATGGATTTATCCACGTTCGGTCAATACATGGATTTTTCCATTTCGTTGTCATGCTAAATTTAAAAAAATATATATATATTTGCTCCAATGGAACTTTTGTTAGAAAGCTTATTTCTGAATATTCAAATGTGACCCGATCACGGAGCGGGGGTATAAATATCATTTTCACACGTTCTATCATGTTTTCCTACTACGAAGTGAGACATGTTCTGTTTATTCCTACAACGTAGTGAGAAATATTATTTTTATACCCACAACCTATTGAGATAAATATAATCCTGCTATTCAATGAGAAACATGTTTATACTTTCTACGTATTGGGAAATATTATTGTTCCTACCATGCGGAAAAATGTTATATTTTTACTTCTCGTGCGTAGTAAAAAGTTTTTATACAAAAGTGTTTTACTTAATATATAGCTAGGTTATACCTACTGCAATAGACATCGATCACTGTTTACCTTCCTGTAGTTTTATTGTAGGTCAAGTTCGGGGTATTTAAAGCGATTGTTTACCCCGGATATATACACAACACAACGAAAAGATCGAAATATCTTGTTGATGGTCGTTCTGACCATAAAGATTCGGAAGGAAGTATGAAACTCATCTTTATGCATAAAAAACAAGAGGCTCTCAAGAGCCTGTATCGCTCACCCGGGTCCTGCAGCATTATAATACCCAATTGATGGTCCATGTTTGATGGTGTGTGTGCATAAAAATTAGAAGCTTTTTAAAATTGTTCAAGCAGTTTCAGAGAAGATTTTTTAATGCAGTTTCCAAACTTAAGGGCCTATGTTAATCTATGTTCCCTGCTGGCAGCTATTTAACATAAAACTTTGAAGAGGGTCACATAAGAACTATCATATCTAAATTCTACTGAAATTGTTCAAGCAGTTTCAGAGGCAAATATCTGTTTATGCATTTCCCACTGGTTCCAATGTTAAACTAAGTTTTGCTACTGGTGGCCATGTCGGAAGACGGATCAGCACCAAAGTAACAAGCTTGGTCAAGATCTCACAAGTTTCATTTATGCAATGTTTAAATTGAATCCATTCAATGGTTTTCCATGATATCTTTGTATGCATTTCCCCTTAGGGTCCAATTCATTGCTGGCAGCCATGTTGGGTGATGGATCAGCACTGAAGTAACAACACTTGGTCAGCTTCTCATTAGCAAAGTTTGGATTAAATCTATTAAGCAGTTCTCTAGAAGAAGATCTTTTGTTAAATTAAGTTCACAGCTGGTGACACTTGGTCAGCACCTCATAAACATCATTCATGCCAAGTTTGGTTCAAATCCATTCAGTGGTTCTAAAGTAGTTCTTTGTATGCATTTTCCTATAGGGTCCAATGTTAAAATTAAGATCGCCGCTGGCGGCCATGTTGGATGATGGATCGGCACCAAAGTAACAACACTTGGACAGCACCTCATAAGCATAATTCATGCCAAGTTTGGTTCAAATCCATTCAGTGGTTCTCAAGAAGAAGTTCTTTTTATGAATTTTCCCATTAGGTCAAATGGTAAACTAAGTTCCCCACTGGCGGACATCTTGGAAGCGGTCGGAAAACTTGAACGTGTTCAATAAAACATAGTCCTGAACATGCTGAACATTTTTGCAATTTAAACTTGACCTCTATCTCGAAGCGTTTTTGAAATATAGGACAAAAAGTAAAAAATCACGAAAAATTTGACCAATAAAGAACCACAACTCATATATAGGTACTTGGATTTTCTTCAAAATATCCATGTGGGTAGATCTTAACATGCTGAACATTTTTGCAATTTAAACTTAACCTCTATCAGTTATAGTTTTTTTTTTAATAAAAAATAAAAAACATCAAAATTTTGAAAATATTACGGAAAAAGGGCAATAACTCTTATACGGGTCATCAGATTTTCTTCAAAATTTCAGCATGTGTAGATCTTCTCATGCTGATCATTTTTACTTCGTCAGATTTTTGATATCTGTAACGGTTCTCGAGTTATTCGCAAAAAAAATTGTTATTTATCCCTATGTTCTATTTTTAGTAACGGCAGCCACGTTGTTTGACCTAAGACATACAAAATAACAAATTTGAAACTAGATACCCTAGTGATGATTAAGTTAAAGTTTGGTTCCATTTGACCCAGTGGTTTCAGAGGAGAAGATTTTTGAAAGTGAGCTAACGACGGACGGACGACGGACGCCAAGTGATGGCAATAGCTCATCCTGGCATAGCCAGGTGAGCTAAAAATTCAAAATGGCTGTCATTGCCATGCAAACAGTAAAAGACGGGAAAATTTTAAAACATCTCGAAACCTGAGAATGTCCTACTAGTGTAAAATTGGATGACGCGAGTTGAAATAGTGGCAAAAAGGCAGGCAAAGAATATATATAATGCTCCGAACTTGGATGAAAATTTACAAAAATATCTCGCATGGAAAGAAAAGGATCCAAAAACCTATTGTCATGGAGAAGGAAAGGCGTAAAATCGTAAATTTTCAACAAGAGGCTCTCAAGAGCCTGTATCGCTCACCTGGGTCCTGCAGCACTATAATTCCCAATTGATGGTCCATCTTTGGTGGTGTATGTACATAAAAATCAGAAACTTTTATATAAAATTTAATTAAAATAGTTCAAGCAGTTTCAGAGAAGATTTTTGAATGCAGTTTCCAAACTTAAGGGGCCTATGTTAATCTACATTCCCTGCTGGCAGCTATTTAACATAAAACTTTGAATAGGGTAACATAAGGACTATCATATCAAAATTCTACTGAAATTGTTCAAACAGTTTCAGAGGAGAAGATCTTTTTATGCATTTCCCACTGGGTCCAATGTTGCTAGCTAGTGGTGGCCATGTGGGAAGACGGTTTAGCACCAAAGTAACAAGCTTGGAAAAAATCTCACAAGTTTCATTTATGCAATGTTTAAATTGAATCAATTCAATAGGTTTCCATGATATCTTTGTATGCATTTCCCCTTAGGGTCCAATTCATTGCTGGCAGCCATGTTGGATGATAAATCAGAACTGAAGTAACAACACTTGTTCAGCTTCTCATAAGAAAAGTTTCGATTAAATCTATTAAGCAGTTCTCTAGAAGAAGATCTTTTGTTAAATTAAGTTCACAGCTGGTGACACTTGGTCAGCACCTGACAGGCATCATTCATGTCATGTTTGATTTAATTCCATTCAGCAGTTCTCTAGAAGATCTTTGTGTGCATTTCCCATAGGGTCCAATGCTGTCGGTCATGTAAGATGACAGATTGGCACCAAAGTAATAACACTTGGTCAGCACCTCATAAACATCATTCATGCCAAGTTTGGTTCAAATCCATTCAGTGGTTCTAAAGTAGAAGTTCTTTGTATGCATTTTCCAATAGGGTCCAATGTTAAAATTAAGATCCCCGCTGGTGGCCATGTTGGATGATGGATCGGCACCAAAGTAACAACACTTGGTCAGCACCTCATAAGCATCATTCATGCCCAGTTTGGTTCAAATCCATTCAGTGGTTCTCAAGAAGTTCTTCGTATGAATTTTCCCATTAGGTCAAACAGTAAACTAAGTTCCCCGCTGGCGGCCATCTTGGAAGCGGTCGGAAAACTTGAATGTGTTCAATAAAATATAGTCCTTAACATGCTGAACATTTTTGAAATTTAAACTTGACCTTTATCTCAAAGCGTTTTTGAAATAAAGGACAAAAAGTAAATAAAGGGCTACGCCGAGCGCAGCATGATACGACCGCAGCATGTCGACCACTGAAATTTCAACAAAAGTAGTTTAAAGTGAATGTGGACACAGTAAAGAGCTCGACACAATAATTAGATGGACACAAAAAGAAGCTTGACACAGTTATTAGCTAGAAACAAAATAGGGAAAAATTCAACCCTTTTGATCACGTACTGATGAAAAAAACGTAAGCGCTATGCAAAATATGTACTATCAACTAAAACTTTACATCCATAGAAATTTAAAGAAAAAAATTCCATCGAAATCTGATGAAAAATAAAGATATGACATATTTAGAAAAATTGCAATTTTGGCCCCTTTGATCCCTTGTAGCTCGGAAACGGTAAGAGCCACGCCAAATCCGTTGCCATACTTGTGAAAGCTTAGATCAGGAGGAATCCAAAGAAAAAAATCCCATCGATATCCGATGAAAAATAAAGATTTGACATATTTAGAAAAATTGCAATTTTGGCCCCTTTGACCCCTTGTAGCTCGGAAACAGTAAGAGCTACACAGAATCTGTTAACATACTGCTGAAAGCTTCGATCAAGAGGAATCCAAAGAAAAATATCCCATTGAAATCCAATGAAAAATAAAGATTTGACATATTTAGAAAAAATTGCATTTTTGGCCCCTTTGACCCCTTGTAGCTCGGAAACGGTAAGAGCCACGCCAAATCCGTTGCCATACTTGTGAAAGCTTAGATCAAGAGGAATCCAAAGAAAAAAATACCATCCAAATCCGATGAAAAATAAAGATTTGGCATAGTTAGAAAAATTGCAATGTTGGCCCCTTTGACCCCTCGTAGCTTGGAAACGGTAAGAACTACGCCAAATCCGTTGACATACCACTGAAAGCTTAGATCAAGAGGAATCCAAAGAAAGAAATCCCATCGAAATCCGATGAAAAATAAAAATGCTACATTATCTGCAAATTCGCAATTTTGGTCCCGTTCGGCCCCCTCATAGCTGGGAAAGGAAACAAGTTATCAAAAATCTAATAGCTGAGCGCCATATTAATTTTTCACAAGGAATCCATTAAAAAAACTGCATCTTAAAATGAAAAAAAAAATTTTTGGAGATTTGTCCCTGTTGGGCCCCATTTATCTCGTGAGCGGTACATGCTACGTGAAATCCGTTGGCATACACCATATTGGAAATTTCCTCAGGAGCACACTGAAAGAAACCCCATCAAAATCCGATTAATAATAAAGATTCTACAGACAAACATGTGAAAACACCCAATTTAACCCTTTTTGGCCCCTTTTTTTAAAAACGGGTGGGGCCATAATGACCAAAACTTAGCCAAGCCTTCCTTTTGTACCAAAGAACATTATCTTAAAATTTCATAAGGATTGATGTACTGGAACTAAAGTTATTGACCAAACACTGAAGTGTCTACAGACAACGACGATGACAACGACAACGACGACGACAGCACCATACCAATATACGACCGCAAAATTTTTTTCGGTCGTATAAAAATCACGAAAAATTTGACCAATATAGGACCACAACTCATATATAGGTACTTAGATTTTCTTCAAAATATCCATGTGGGTAGATCTTTACATGCTGAACATTTTTGCAATTTAAACTTAACCTCTATCTGTTATACTTTTTTTAATAAAAAATAAACAAGAGTGGACCCTAATAGATGTCTCGCCCGTCCCTGCTTGTCGCTAAAACAGTCATGCACTACTCAAGAGCAACATACAAGCCAAATATTATTACCATTCCACTTACAGTAATTAAGAAACTATTCTAATCAGAAACACTCAACTTTGTTCACTAGACCATGAAATTGAGGTCAAGGTCAAAAGCCATATGGCAGACTGACATGTACTAACCAAGACCAAGCTATACACCAAATATCATTGACCTATGGCTTGTAGTTATTGAGAATCAGACTTAAGCAAAAATACTTAACCTGGTCACTGGACCGTGAAATTGAGGTCAAGGTCAAAAGCCATACGGAAGACTGACATGTACAAACCAAGACCAAGCTGTTTACCAAATATCATT